>CAHIKZ030003990.1:0-48051 GCA_903632075.3 Acanthosepion pharaonis
AATTCGTTTTGGACCCCCTCTCTACAATATTTAAGCATTTTGTAAACTTTTTTGCGAAGATGGAGGAATGCAAAAATATATTCAGGAATTTTTTAAGTTCCAGACGGAACAACAAATGACAATATTAGAGCAACAGAGAACATTCCAGATGCAACTACAGGAGGAAACTTTTAATAGACAGATACAGTTTCAAAAGAAATGGAACTGATGCATAAGGAGTTTCAAAACAAAATTCTGGAAATAACTGAGAAGAGGAAAGAGAAAAATCTACAAAATGTTTCTTTCCCAGAGAATACAATATGGAATTCAATTGAAATATTCACGTACAGTCCAGATGAAGAGATAACTTTTTTTATTAAAAAAAATAATGGACGTGTATAACGAGGACTGCCACACGTGGTCTGAAGGAAAGAAGGTTAGACTTCTTTTAAGCAAGTTAGGAACTGCTGAGCATAACAAATTGGTAAACTACATTTTACCGAAAAAACTTAGTGAGTTGACTTTTTACCAAGGTGGTAAATATATTAAGTGAATTATTTAGTAAAAAGACATTTTGTTTCACAAGAGGTGGAAATGTTTGAATCTGATGAAAGAGGATGAACAAGACTATATAACTATGCAACAATGTGAATAAATTGTGAAGAATTCAAGCTAGCAGAGTTAAGCGCGGACAATTTTAAGTGCTTAGTATTTGTTCAAGGTCTGGTATCGGAAAGAGACGCAGAATTGAGGAAATTGGTACTTTCAAAATTGGAAAACCAACGAAGTATTACGATACAGAGTTTGGCAGAAGACTGCACAAGATATGTTAGCGTAAAGAAAGACTCAAAAAAGATAGAACATGTAAGGAAAATACGCTACAAAAAAGAAAGTCTTTTCTACCAAAAAGAATTTTAAAATTGCAGATTATCAAACAAAAAGTGAAATACCAGAAAAAAATAAACAAACTCCCGAAGCCATGTTTTGCTTGCGGTGAACTACACTGGTACAGATATTGCAATTTTAGGAATAAAAAATGTTTCAACTGTGAAAGAGTGGGGCATAAAAGCTCGCACTGCAGGTCAAAAAATAAAGACAATAAAATAAGAAAATTAAAGTCCGACAAAGTGAACAACGGAATAACCAGAAAATTTGTTACCGTCGAAATAAGTAATAAAAAAATAAAAATGCAACTTGACACTGGTTCCGACCTATCTATCATAAATTTGAATACGTGGAAGAAGTTGGGGAAACCAACTTTAATGAAAACAAATAAAATCGCAAGGTCAGTGACGGGAGAAAAAATACAATTTATTGGAGAATTTGTTACAAACGTCACATTAAATAAAAAACGCGAAAAGCTAAACTATTTGTCATAAAAAATACCACAAACTTACTTGGTACGGATTGGATAACAGAATTTCAATTATGGGATTTACCAATAAATTCTTTCTGTTACAAGGTTGAAAATTTAAACTGCGAAGCCCAAAAATTAGTAAAAAAAACTGAAGGGAACTTTTCCTACTGTTTTTTTCTCCAGGTTTGGGAACGTATACCAAGATGGAGGCAAAATTACAGCCAAAACAAAATGCTCAGGCGGTATTCAAAAAGAAACGGAATGTGCTGTTTGCTTCAATTGAACAGATAGATAAAGAATTGGACAGATTAGAGAAAACTGGTGTATTTAAAAAAGTTAAATGGGTAACACCGAGAATATATAAAAAAAAAACAAGCTTCAGAAAGTAAAAATGAAGTCGACACAAAAAAAAAACTGGGGAACAAGTTACCGCAGCCAAGACAAGTATTATTAAATGATTTAAATCATTTAAGTCAACAAGAAGAATTAAGAAGCACAAGATCAACAAAGTCCATCTAGAGGCTGGAAAAAGAACCACAAGAAGAAGCAGAAGGTGGTTTCCAGTAAGAACTCAAATGGAAGGTTATAAAAAAAAAATTGGAATAAAAAAAAAAAAAGCGGATTGGCAATATGATGTACTTGGTGAAAGGGGAAAAGCTCACTTGCAGTAAACAGATCAGACGACATTTTTTCAGATGTGGTTGACAGTCCCAGAAAAAAAAAAAAAAAAACCCAATGGAGGTGATTTTCAATACGTTTGATCTAACAACCCTGCAAAATTTAATAAGATACGCCGATCCAGAAGAAAAAAAAAAGGCAACTGATCATTTAAAAAGTGGGAAAAAAAACGTAGGAAATATGCTACGATGTTGCTTAAAAAAAAAATTTTTTTTTTGTTTTTTTTTCTTCATATTTCTGTAGAAAAAAAAAAAAAAATAAAAAAAACTTTTTACTCCTATGGAGTAAAAAGTTTTAGGGGGGATGTTATACCAGAACATTACCTATTCTATTGTTAATAGACTCTCCCACATAATAAGTAGTAGTAGCGAGTCAGCCAGTTGAGCTCAGTGGAGTTGGAGTCAGTCGATGTCGGACATTAAAGTATCAGCCACCACAACTAGATTTCTGCGTCATTAACTCCTATTTCAAGTTCCTAACATTTTGAACGTCGAACCTATTTTAAAACCGACTTAGTACAACAACAAGCCTTTGTGAAAAATCACATTAGATTGTTTTAAAATATTAATTATAGTATGTAAATAAATATCAAATTCTTTTCACTTCGCTCCATTTTTCTTGTCAGATTTGTTAGTTCTGGTTCTTTTCTTCTGATATTACTTCAGATGTCTGTTATTTTCATTTCTTATATAAGAAAGTTCTTTTCTTCTCTTGGTTACAAAAAGTTATCTTTTCTGCACTTATTTATCATTTTTATTTCTTATACATGTATCAATCTATTTTTAATATGTAAACAGTTTTTTTAGTCTGCTTATATATTAGCATATTTATATGTTGTAATAGTTTTTATATATGGGTCATTCCATCTCAAGTCAACCAACAGCTAAAGATGACTTCAAAAAAATCTGGGAAAATTTACAGGTGTTCCCAAATTGTTAAATCCCAAATATTAGGCCTGTATCACTTAGTTTTAAAATCAGAGCATTTTACTACATTTTGCTAAATAAGGCTTTCAATTAATTTCTGGCATTCATAGCTCTAAGGCGCATGTCCAGATGTGAAACTTTGTAACAATAGTTAATATTTACTATCTGTCTATATTTCTGAGATGAAATATTGTAATTATTTATTGGTGCTAATGGGTGTTGATTATTTCCACGAAGAGGGTATAGTTTTGGACATATGAAGGTGACTTTCATATTAGTTGGTCAGTTATATCTACATGGGGTGCAGCTCAGAGGGTAGTATACAGAATCTTGGCAGCTAACAATTGACCTGAGTGGAATACTGTCATCGTGAATTTTCAGGAGATTGTGTGAAGTAACTTGGTGTAACACTGTGATAACTGCCTGTATATCTTAGGTGGGTAGTAGCCCTTGTTCATCATTACGATCTGTCACATTTTTCATTGTTTTCACCATTGGATCTTTCTTTACTGTAGCTATCATTTCTAAAGAAATCCTCAAATTTTTCTGTATATGCTATTTTTCTTATATGGGATGTGGTTGAAATAATAGACAGAAAACATCACTGGTCAATATGAAAACTTAAGAAATTGGCAAATATGCAAGGCCACAAAAATCTAAGCTGGCCAAGCACAGAAATGAATACAATATGGGAACCAGTAATAAGGAGTGCTAGAGAAAAGCAATAACAACAAAAAAGAATTACAGTTAAAAAAAAAATGGTAACTGAGACATCAAGTTTATAAGTCCAAAAAATTAATACACTGATGTCCTCAAGCACAAAGGCTCAGTGGATTGGTTGGATCCAGTGGCTTGACCCAAAGAATCGTGAGTTCAATAAAGTGAGTGAGCAAAAACTTGGAGAGTTAGGAGATAATTGAAACATCTGAAAGAGGCATAGCACATGGAAGTAAAACAATCTACCCTAGTGGATGAAATAAAGGGTTTAGTTTGAAATTCTGGAGTGTACAACAGCTGAAATGTTGTGAATATGGCAAAAAAGATGAGAACAATAGGCATAAAAATATAAATAGTGTAAATTAATATTTACTGTTGAGTACAAAAATATAAACTGCAAGTGTCTTGCCATACTTATTTTTCTAAGGACCTGATAATGGGCAAGGTGCAGAATGATGCTGTAAGATGCAGCATCCAAGTTATTTTTTCTTCATTTATGAGAAAAGATTGTTTCTATGCAGTAAACATATTCATTCTTGTTATAGAAATGTCAGTATTACTGACTGGAAATTGCTCATCTTAAAATTGAAATCTATTTTCTTGACAGACCAGTTAGGCAGTTTAAGAAAAAAAATGTATATTTTTACCACATATACATGTCTGAAGATTGTGATTAAGATTCATTTTTTTGGACAAACTTTTATCTTTTCTGATAGGTCAGCTGTGGCTGATCGTTGATTTGATTTGAAATGACCCTAATTTGTATACACAGAAAGATATTTCCTGGTTGCTTGTCTTTATTATTTTTTATTGGTTTATCTGTTTTTATAATTTTTATGTTAGTACATCATCATTTTAGGTTTGCATTAAATGACTTAGAAAATTTTAAATGAATTTAATTTTTAAGTATACATTTTTTTTCTTTTTTTTTTTTTTTTTTTTTTTCCTTTGTATAAGGAGAAGCTTGACAGTCAGAATGATCCTCCTTTTTGTAGTGGTGAGAAGACAACTGTAAAGAGATCAACAAGTGATGCTAGTGCTTCTGTCTCTCTTACATCAATCAGCAAAAAGAAGAATGGTAATTTTCTTGTAAGTCTTTTTAAAGCTCATTTTTATTCTTCTTGGAGTATTTTAAAAAAGGTATATCCTTTTATTTAAAAAAAAAAGAAATTTCTGATGATTTTGATTTATATACACATTTTTCTTACTTGATATATCTTGTTTATAGTAAATGGTCAGATCATTGTGGAAACATTCATAATTTTTTTAACATTTATTGCCATTTCCATGGTTTATGAAAATGTTTACATGTCCACTAGTCATATAAATCAGACTCCTTGATGAGCTACACTTTAAAGCTTCAACATAATAACATGAATCTAGTCCTAGCCACATTGAGGGCTATGTTCTCTGATTCCAATTTGTACCAAGCAATTATCCTTCTTCTCTCATCCAACTCCAGATAAAGAATGGTTAAATTGATTACTCTGAATACTTCAAAAGTAGAGAAACCAAGATTTATAACGTGTTCACTTCATTAAAGATGATACTTCCAAGTGAATTATAATAATGTCAATCTATTTACTGGGTTATCTGGCAATCTCAAATGATGAGGTAGTTTTAACTGGATTTGGATTTACAGGTCTCTTAAATGTTTAGTGGTGGGTGGGGGTGACAATGTTGGATGACAACATGTCCATTTGGATTCCAGTGACAGTACTTTACAAAAGTAAGTGAACCCCTAAGATAATATTTAAAATAATTCTCTTTTTTTCCAGATAATCAACACATCGTAAACTATTTATTAAGAAAAACCTTTAGTAAATGAATTTCAATAAATTTGAAAAATTTATCAAGCTGGAATAAAAATACTAATCAAAAATTAAAATGTGCAAAAGCAAGTGAACCCTTACATTTACACTATTTACATTATTCGAACTATTGTCCTCATTTTTGTCGCCATATTTATTACAAAATTTCGGCCGATGTACACTCCAGCCTTCTTCAGATGGTTGGAATATCAAACTGAACCCTTTATTTCACTCACTGGGGTAGACTGTTCTAGTTCCACATGCCATGTTTAATGGATGTTAGTTGTCAGTTAATTCCCCTCTCCAAGTTCTCCACTGCCTTAACTGGGTATTGAACTCACACTCTTTGGGTCCTGTCACTGGATCTAACTAATGCCTTTATCCACTGTGCCATGTGTCCTTGAGGATATCTGTGTATGAATTTCTGGGTAATAAACCTAATGTCTTCAACAACAATTTTTACCAGAGCTCATATTGCAATTTTTGTTATCGCTTTTCTCTGGCACTCCTTATTACTGGTTTCCATATTATATTCATTTCTATGCTTGGTTGACTCAGGAGATTTTTGTGGCCTAGCATATGTGCTGATTCTTTAAGTTAGAAAAGTCCTGTCTAAACCCAATTGAAAATCTGTGATTTCCTGTGAAACCCAGGTAATATTGAGCAGTTGTGGGAGTTTTGCCAAGAATGGTTAAAAATCTGCACTCACCACTGCCAGAAACTTAAAAATTATAGAAAAGGGCTGGTTGACATTGTAACCTCAAAAGGAGCAGTTACCAAATATTAAATTTAAGGGCCCACTTACTTTTGCATATTTTAATTTTGAATTAATATTTTTATTCCAGCCTGATGAAACTTTTTGAAAGAAGCTGTAATTTATTTAATAAAGATTTTTCTTAATGAATATATAATTTAATTAAGATTTATTGATCATCTGGAAAAAAGACAATTTTTAAAAAATATTATCTTATGGGTTCACCTACTTTTGCACAGCACTGTAGATTGCAAAGTGTAATTGATTATTCAGAGTTAACAAGTTGTAAATGCTGTTTAACAAATCCTTCTAACTCTTTTACCTGGTCATTAAAGTCTGTCCAGTCCCAACTTAAGCCATATGAATTGAATGATTAATGCCTTGTCTGTTCTTAACCAAATCAACCCTACTTACATTCACGATCAATGCACTTTCTCTTGCTAACTTAGCTAACACTCTCTGACCATTCTCCGGTGTATTAAACATCTTTTTAATCATTTTTAAATTGGTTTGTGACACAATTCCAAAAAGTGCTAAGGTTTTTCCCACTGCAAGTACCACAGCTCTCTTCTCTCTTTTCTTTAACAGTCAGATTTCCGTATGTTGCTTAGCCAACACCAAGTTCTCCTCTCTAATGATAAAAATACCCTTACTTGTCTGTACTAGAGTAATCTATAGCTATTATTTTTTCTGCATTTTTGGTTCAGTTTATTTCGCTTCATAATTTTGTCAAGTGTTATGGCTCCATGTATATCATAACAGTAATTTGGATCTTATGGTCATTTTGCTGATCTTCTTGAAGATGGTGTTCTGTGAATGCTTCGATGTTTACTATTGCCAGAAGGAATACTATAATCTGTAGGATAGGTATCCTGCAAAGACAACAGGGCCTTATTAATCTTTGACCACCTTACATGTATCTCTTTAATCAGCCTAATTTTAATCTTGTGTATCAATAAAGAGTTTATTAACAAAACATTTTGTGAAGTTTAAGACATATGTCCACCCAGAATCATGGGCTTTCTCTCAGATAATGTGAGCCCATGCTCTAAGCACAAGTTTTACTAGTCATTAAATAACTCACCTTCCATTGTTTCTTTTATACTTTCCTATATAGAAATTCTATTTTTAAACATTTTGTCAGCATTTCTTAATCTTGCTTCACTCCTTTTTCCTTCTGTTTTACTCATCATCATCCTTAAAGCATCCAAGGATATGTTGTTCAAAGCACACTCTTCAGTATCTTTATTTTCATTGGGATTCACTCTCAGACTTTGTATATCTTGTTTGATCTTTTTACCTAAACTATTTTTTCCTGTGTTGAATCATAACTCTGCCAAAGTATCCTCTTATGTTGACCTGCTTTACTTTAAGTATTGCCCTTTCTTCAATTCCAATTAGTTTCTAATAATTATGTGCCCTTTTTGATTTAGCCACTAATTGATCCCATATCATGTAAAATACCAGTCCTGTTTTCCTCTATCTGATAAAGTCTCCATCTATTATCTGCCTTTCCTTGTGTCATATGTCTTGCAAAACACATAACTCCTAATTACAAATCCCCTTCTTTCCTCCCCCTATTAATTCTCTGGTTCTTATTTTTTTGTATTGTATTCTATTTCTGGCTTGTGAATATTTTATATTATTCAATCAAAATTTTGTGGTGTTCTTCACCCATATAATTTTCTTTGTAGTCTTAGATCATCTATAGGTAATACCACATTCATTCCAAATAGCATATAGTAAAGAGAGAACTTGCTGTACTCCTTTATGGAGAACCTTACGATGTTATGGTTTGTTTTAAATAAAAGTCCCAGTTGCTATTCTCTGCTCCTGATAGCTTTGCCAAAAATCTCCCAGGAAACTGGAGTCACTCGACATTGGCATTACTCTGTGGGTGGTAGGGAGAATTAGTGAGATGTCTTGTATTCAAACTTTTCAATGTTTTCCCACTAACTCATTCTTGTTCTCTTGACCATTGTATGTTACTAATTCTAGGAGAGTTCTGTATCAAGGGATTATCTCATTTAGTAACAGGTTTGCTAATGTTTGTGCCATCTTATCCTTCACAGGATATACTTCTAGTCAATTTATCAGCTAATCAACGAAGCTGACTACATACTTACTCTCCTTGGGAGTTTCCTTGTAAGATCCAAGAAACTGGGTTCCTGTCTGATCACTGAAGTTAAGTAATGTTGAACTTGGTCAGTACCTAGATGAGTGACCATTCAGAAATACCAGTATGTAAGCTTGGATGTGTGGGTGGTGTAATGGATAATGGCTTGAAATGGAAAATCTGAGAGCTAAGTTTGAATTCCAGTCAGATTCGTTATATTCACTTACCTTGGGAAAGGTATGAATCCACCACTTTTCCTCCCAGCTATGGGTTAAATAGTAAGACTTGTTTCAGAAAATCATTATCTCCCAAAAAAATTCCTATAATCCAAAATATATTTTGACTTTAGACCTCAAAAAATTTGATAAATCATTTAAAAAATCAATCAATCATCTCCCTCAACTATGGTATCCAACATAGTTATTTCATCATCAAAATGGAATTCTGGTGAAGAGGTGACTTCATGTAAAGTTCCTATTTAACCATTAGGTGTTACATGCTTCCCAATACTTGTGTAAAAGGTATTTTTCTTCCATCTTCTGATAATACTGTAACTTGTTTCAGTGGTTCTTCTCTGAACAGTATCTCTTCCTCACCCACTTTTATCATGGGGGATCAAAATCCTTACTCTGTTTGAACCTATCACCACCCAATATCAGTTGCCTTTCCAAGCTGAGAGATGGTTTTATTGATATTGCATTACTCCTAACCTGTATGGATACTTTAACACCATCTTTCACACTCATAGCAGACATGCAATATGTCAATGCAACAAGACTAGCCTGACCCCTATCTCCTAATTTACCTAGTCTTTCCAATAAGGATTCACTTCATCTTGCTGCAGAAAAAACCTCATCCAAAGTACCCAAACCCATCCTAAGCCGTATCCTCTCTAACTAAAGGATTCCTAATAGTGTCTATAATATTTGACTAGTTGGATTTGGGTTACTGTGCCATATCTATAATTGACCTTTGCCAATGCTGGTCAAATCCAGGACACCCACTTCTTTTCCCTCAATCCCTCATCAATGTTGAAGTATTGCTTTGTTATCCAAGTCTCATTTCTTTAGTCTAAGAAAACTGATCCACTCCAAGGCTGCAGCTTCTAATTGGTAATAAATGAAAGCTATCATATTAATCTCTGTGCAATATTTTTTTTCCCTAGTTCCTGCCAACCATAGCTGTAGTTGAGTTGCTTTGTTCATGTATATTAGTAATTTTGATCCAAATTTACCATTAATCTCTGAGGGAATTTTATTGTTGGCTCACCTTCTGGCAATTTTTTTTCTTTGTATTTTTCTTAGTAGCAAAAAATAGTATATTGTTGCTCAGCTCAAATAAGTTGATGAACACTTGTATATAAAAATATCTTTTATACACTACTAAAATCTTGAGTGAGATGGTCACTGTGACTCAAATATACAATGTTGAAGGCAATGAATTATCACTTTCTTAATACAGAAAGGATGATTTGATTCAAATTAAAATACCTAATATGTATTAGTACATATAATAATACTAATAAAACCAAGTGCTGAAACAAATCTCTGACTTATTTTGACATTTAAAAATGTAAGTTTATTATACTAAGTTTATTTATTTCCCATGATGACTAGAGAAATGTTCTAATTGAATTCATATAATCCATTTGGATTTGTATATCTATCTGGTGGAAAATGTGTTATCCATATATCTAAAACTGATCCAGTGTTAAGAGTAGATTTCAAAACTAGTCCCTAAATGTTAGAAGTCACAGGAGAAAGGCCTGTAATAGTCATATCAATATATTTTGGTATAACCAAAAGTTTGGTTTAAGTAAAAATGAAACTTTTTTTTATTTGAAATATCAACTCTATTAAACAACATATTTACAGTTTTGAATCATGATTCAGACATTTTCGCCCTCCCAAAAAGTTTTACTTTTTTCAGCCCAAAATTGTTTTCAGTGATTTTTTTTTTTTTTTTCAGTCTTTCAGGAAATTTTAAATTTTTAATGAAAATGATTTAAAAGATTGCAAGAGGCACAGAAAAAAATTTCTGGGAGATCTTTTTGGTAAAGACATGGATTAATATTAATCTGAAAATGCAATATCCTGTTGGATGAGCCAAACTGTATTAATTTTTGCCTGGTCACCAAAGAAATATAAGGCCAAGCATTATTCTGATAGAGGCTAACAAATTTTTTTTTTTTATTTTTTTTTTTTAACAAATTTCTGATGTTTTTTTGAAAGTTGCTGCTTTCAATTCATCTAAATGGAAGTGGCTTTTATTCAAATTTATTGTTTGCATTCCATTTCCATCATATACACATCATCTTTGGTACAGTACCACAGCCTTTTTTTTCTTTTTTTGAAGGGAAATTGTTAAAATTGCAGTCCTGTAACTTTTTTTCACTCAACTTATGTGAAATCCACCCATCAATAGTACTAACATAAAGTGTTGTAAATTCTTTGATTTGTATATTTTTATATATTGCCTACATTGTTTAATGTTAAACATTCTTTAGTAATGTCTTTATTTGATCACTGTCAATCTCAGCTTGTTTACTTAATTGTTCAGAAAAAGAAGTATCCACTTTTGATATGTTCACTCATCAAGCTCTATAAGTAAACTGCTTCAGTTGCATTTTTACCTCTTAAATTAAAAAAGCATAATGCTAAAAATACTAGTTATTTTCCATCTTCAATGTTAGTCAGTTTAAATTTTTAAAAAAGCATGCTGTCAAAATACTATCAAGTGTTTTTTTTTGTTTTGTTTTTTGAATGGCGTTAGATGAAACTGAAACTAAGCATTTTTTAATGCCATGGAACAGCAAAATCTAAAACATTTTGGTCTGTCCAGTAAGTATTGTCTGTATGCAAAACAGTAACATCCTCAATAAATTGTTTAGAGATGCTGGTTCAAGGATTAGTTTCCAGTTTTTCACAAGATAGCTAAAACTGTTGGCACTTTGTTAAACATTTTGATCACGTTAAAACTCACTATTTGTAATGTGATTGGTATCTTCTTAATCAATTCCAGGAAATTTGAAGCGCTTTTAATAGTTTTAATGCTAAGAAGTGGCTTAAGGGATGATCTTTATTTTGTGTTGTAATATTACAGCACATTAAACTTTATAGCTCAGCAATTTAGGCAATTTGTCTTGTGTATCTTATGCTTTTTGGATCACTATTTGATGTCATGCTATATTGGTAGTTTTCATTTGATCAATTCCCAATTGCACCAGATGCTTACTCTCCTCATTGTTGGCAACTCTCTTCTGTCACTATAGACCTTTTATTTCATGGGATCTCTCTTTATTAGTAATGCTGTGGGTGAAAACTAATTCTAACTCTTGCAAACAACTACAACCCCCAATCCCTTCCTTCATACTAAAGGGTAGTTCTATATCCGCTACAGCTCTTTTTACATTTTATTAGAGTACTTTTCACTTGTGAGACTTGGTAGTCATTCAGAATGAAGTAAGGGTGTGCTTTGCTCATCTTATACTCCCCAACAAATGATATCAGTGGTAGTTTCAGTTTTGTTTTATAATAAAAATAGGTATTTGATGTTGTAATTCAGTAGATAGCATTTAACAATTTCATATTTCCTGATCTTTTTTATCAATTTTCAAATTCGCTACATTCTTATTGTCTAATATGTTGACTAGTTTTAAATGAGTTAAAGTTAATCATGTACAAACATTTTTTCAAAGCATGTACTTGGCTTGAATTTTTGATATAAGAAAACAAAACTTTTTTTTCTTACTCATCTTATAAATTCCTTTTTATTTTTTATTATTCTGGTTATTCTATTGAGAAGAATCCACTTTTTATATGATATATACTTTTGGTTTTGCTCTTTAATACTTTTATTACATGGGTTTTTGTATATAAATTAAACATTTTCAGAACTTTTTTTTTTTTTTTTTTTAGAGAGCTTTGAAAAGTGGTACATTAAAGAATAGAAATTCTGATTCTGCTCGGAAGAGTCGACCTTCCTTTTTGCCAGACTCCATGTTGGATAGTCCATATTTGACTGGTGAGGTCATGTACTAGTTTTGTTTATTTTCAAAGACTTACATTTGCTGACTACTTTTATTTTTGCTGCATTGAAACTTGTTTTTTAACTTAGAGAAGGAAACATTCTTTTTTTTTTTTCTTTTTCTTTTTTTTTTTTTTTAAACTACCAGAGTATATTGAAACTGATTAAAATATTGGTGCAAGTGTTTAATCCACATCTTCAAATGTGTATGTCAGTGGCAGTGAACAAAAGGAGCAAGGAAGTGGATTAGGTGAAAGAGTGGATTTTGGCTATTTGAACTTGTAGCTCTATGGAGTTATAACAGTTTGCTACAAGCTATTTTGGCTTTCAGATAGAGGACAAAGCTTTCAACATCAAATTTTATCCAGGAATTTGATGGTTTGGCTACAGGACTATCAGTACTCGAATATATTGAAAAAGTTGAGCTGGTGTGTGATCTTTGCAAGGTGAAAAGAGTAAACTGAGTCATTCCATTAGGACTTACAAGCAGCACTTTTGTGGTATACCAACAGCTAAGTGCCAAAGCACAAACAGATGTGGAGCAGATAAAGTGTGCTCTCTTTGAGCTGTTTGCAATGGACTCCTTTAAAGCCTACAAATGGTTTACTATGTGGTGCTTGCTTGAAGATGAGATGACAGATGTGTATCTGGCAGTTATGCATGCTATCAGTTATTTGGGGGCATTCTGGAGTGATCTCTTGTGTGCACATTCATGGCTGGATTGTCAATTCATATTAAGCAGCTCCTTTGCACATTTTCCTGTGTAGAGACAATGGTTCTAGACCAAATGCTAGGTTGGGCCAGGGTGATCATGAAAGATGAAACTGGCAGATGAACTGGTACAAAGATGGATAATCATGCCACACAGAGAATTGCCTAGAAAAAATTACATACTTCAAGTGTGATTGACAGAATCACTTGAGTCAAAGCAGAGAAGAGAGCAGGTATTGCAGTCATAGAAAATTCAAACAATTGTCATGTTATCAGTGTGACCAATTAGGTCACTTGGCCTAGAATTGTCCGGGAAACAGATAAAGAAGACAAGATGTCAGTATCAGCCCTGCCCTCAAGATCAAAGAATTAGATATGACATTACCCATGAAGATGTGTGTGTTGATGGAATATAGTGTGCAGCATTGGTGGAAACTGGCTGCTCTCGCATGCTCATGAGCAGATCAGTTTGTTGTCTTTGGAGGAAGAGGGAAATTTAATATGCTCACAACAGATGGAAAGACACTGAGATGTAGAATTGGCAGTTTGGCTAAGAGTGAAATGTGTTAATCCGGTTACAGTCAGTGTTGGTCATGGAGGGAAAACCACTTGATTTTTACCTGCTGGGGATGGATGCCATCAAATTGTTGGGCAGAGTTCACATTAATTGAACAGGTGACATGTACTTCACCATGGATGATGTACCTGCATGTGCAGCGCTCAAAGTGAAGAGCATGATTTCAGCATTGACTTTGACTGGCATAAGTGTGTCTTAAGCTGTATTGTGAAAGTGGAGAAATAGTTGGTTGCCAGATGACTTGAAGAACAGAGTACTGGGGCATTTTGTTCCTAAAAAGATTAGGGAGCTGCAATTGTAGTTGGATAATGGATGGTTACTAACATACCCTATGAAAGAGCTTGGCCGACCCAAGGGGCTGATTCCATTAACATTAATGTACAAGACAACAAGCAATCATGGCTGCAATAATGTTGCAAGATGAGACTATGAAAAGTGACATCTGCATATATAGATGACCTCTATATTAATGATGATACACTGCTGCATGTGTGAAGGAGCATTTTGCAAGGTTTGATATAACATGTAAGGAACCAGAGGATTTAGAAAATGATACACAGGTTGTGTTGGGTCTGCAGGTCTGGGGAGAGCATGGTATGCTTCGATGGAAGCGCCATTCCAGTAATTTCCAATTTTATCACATGATAGAATGTCTTCTATACAGAAAGCTTGTGAGACACTTTCCTGTATGCGGATGGCTCCAGTTGGGTGTGACATTCATCAAATTTATCGTGAATGCTATTACGTCAGGACGGGATTACATAACTGATGATCCTTCATGTGAGGACCATGTTTGAAGATTCCATTATGAGGTTAAGCAATGCAGTGCAAGGTACCTGGTGTGTGAATGCTGTGAGATCAATATCTGGATCAATGCGAACTCCTTAGCTACTGGGGTCTCATTGGAGATCAACAGATCTGTTATTGAGGATGTGTCTTGGTTGTGTCCAGCAAAGGACACTCAGCAACCTAGCAGTGTTGGATGCAGCATTAAAGGGATTTATCTTGCTCTCCAATGATAAGTGATCGTAGTGAACCTGGTAACTGATTCTCTGTGTGTATGTGTGTGCATTGATGGGTTTCTTCTGCTCTAACTGAAAAGACCTGGTGACACACACAATCTCTAAGTGAGATGCTCATACAATGACTCAACACATTCATAGGACTTGTTAAGGAGTACAGACCGTCTGTTTGATTGTGGTCAAACTTGACCAATCAGACACTTAAAACTGACTAGGGTCTCACAGCATTGGCTTGACAACATCAAGAAGCAAAGTGAATCTTTGAAGATTTTGTGTGCTGCCTCCATAGAAGAGTTAATGCCAGATAATGGCCATCCACTACCAGAATGGTCATCCTGGGGTGAGGTGGATGTAGTACTTTAATATGCTAGCCCAGCACATCAAAATGTGCTGTTAGGACCGTAGTCAAAAAATGTAAAGTGTGTCAGTCTATAGATCCTACCTCTGTACACTGGTAATGTGGTTGTTTAGATGTGAGCCACACCTGGTGTAGAGTAGGTATGGATATCCCCCATTACAGGGCTAAACATTTCTTCACTCTTATTGCCTGTGGTCCCACCGATTTGACAAGACTCCTCAAGTGTCATTTGCCAATTGGAGATATTTTTTGAGTGAAGTCCACCAGAGGAGATTTTCATAGACAACAACACCGCTTTCTGTAGTAGGCAAATTAAGCATTTTTTTTAGATGAGTGGGGAATTCACTTTCACTTGTGATGTGCACATGTGCCAATAGGTAATGGAATAGCAGAGAGGTGCCACTGGAGTATTAAGATGATCATGACCAGGAAGGAAGTACTCTAATGGAAGCCATGTACCAGTACAATGTTAATCAAAAGTATGATTTTTCACATGCAACACCACCAGCCAGTGTTAGTTACATGTACCAGGTCTGAATAAAGGGAGTTGACACCACACCCACATCTGTTCATGAGGAGGTACACAGACCATACAGCATTGGAGATCCTCTCTGGGTGAAGCCTCCCAATAGCCAATGCACTACCATACTTTTTTTTTTCTTTAATAATAATAATATTCTAATATTTACCAAATACAAGACTAAAGGGCCACTCAAGGTAGTGTTACTCTATGTAGTTGTATTAGCATAAGAAAAAGTAAAGTTCTTGGGGATATGCAGGAAAGATAACAGCTAATTCCTAAACAGGAAACAAGGGATAAACCTATATTCCTGTTCAAAAGACCAAGGAGTAGTGTGAACTGGATGATGCACATCATGGCTGTAATCAGTATACACTCAGTACTTTTTGATGGAGCCTCACACCACATAAAAGATCTGTCTTGCTTTTGGGGCAACTTCACTGTGATGTATAGTGACAACAGCAATGAGTTTTCTGACAGCTAGATGCTTCTCCAGTGCAAGTCATGCTCACCCATTGATACGCCTGATGATCTACTCACTAGCTCTAGCATGTCAGATGTCTCATCTGAAGAGACTTGTCCCATCTCTCTACAGTGAAGTATGTGCTAAAGGAGGCCAGGAGTAAGACAGTCTTCTAAGGAGTCTTCCCCCGCTATGATGAAGCACACATCAAAAAGACTAGACTCCAGCTGCCATCTTTGTGATCAAGAGATCAGTGCAGTGTGTGCAGAAGAAATACACTAACATTCAAATAGGCTGAAGGTATGTGTCTGCTGATGCCATTGGCTCTGATACAATTAAAAACCAAGGCAGACTCATTCTGTCGTTTATAACTCAAAATGGTTAATGAAATACCTTAGATGTGCTACCTACAGTTTGATGGAATACCTGGATATGCTGGCTACAGATTAGTGTACCTACCTTTGATGGCATATAAAGTCGGTGGTAATAAACAAGAGGAGCAAGGAGGCTGACAAAATGGAAAAGTGGATTTACAGCTATTTGGACTTAAGCTCTGTGAAGTTGTGACAGTTTGCTATATACACATTGAATTATTTTTATTTCATGATTCAGGTGAAGAAAGAGACATGGAAATATTGTCTTTATACTATAAAATCTAACACATCTTGGTAAAGGAAATTTTTGATTCCAGGTTTTATAAATATTGTAAATTTTTTACTTAATTACCTCAGTAACTTTCGATAAATTTGCAAAAATATATCAATATTTATAAAATGAATTGCTATAAACCAACTTATGATTTAAAATATATTACCCATTTAATAAAATTTTGCAATTTCTGATAGCCAAAAAATGATTCTATACATAATTTGATAGATAATATGCATTTATTTTGACAGAAACCTTTTTAAAGTGGCAAAAGAAATTTCTTTTAGCAGAATAATTGAAAAAGCAAATTTTTCATGCTTACTAGTTTATCCACATAGGTTTTGATTTTTTAGTTATAGCAGCACATGCATGTTATATGTACTTTTATGTAATGTTGCAGCCATTACCCAGATGAAAGATAGTCCTAATTTAGCTGCAATAAAAACTAGGAAGAAGCCGTCTCCAGCTACTCAGAAAGAGGAGAAAGTGATAAGAAAGAAGATAATAAAAACTGAGGAAAAGGTAATTTTTCAGTTACATTTTTGTGAAATGTTTGACATTAGTATAATTAAAGTCTGCATCTATTAATCATAATTTGTTTGGGGCCATATTTTACTTGAACTTTTAATCTAAAATAAACAAAATAAAAAAAAAATGAAATGGTGGTCTTAGTATCTTGAAATTTGTTAATCAAAGTTAAGTGTTTAGTGATCTTTGCCTCCAAAATTACATTTTGTGTTCACCTTTGTGGAAACCTTGTGTTGGTCATTTAGTTATTTGAAGGAGGACAGAAACAGCTGATAAATCCTTGGTCAGTGATTCCAAAGAGCAAAACTTAATAAAATTTATCATATATTCAGCTAGATTTTTTTTTTCTTTTCAATGGAAAGTAAAGTGAATTCTACCAGAGGTGAATCATCATGAGAATTATTGTCTTCATGGTGAAGCATAAATGAAAAAAAAAAAAAAAAAAACAGTTACTATGTCACAAAAAGTCAAAATGAACACCATTTTTGATAGCAAAAAAAAATAATGAAGTCAATTAAAGTAGGTTTTCAAACTTTGGCAGTTTCAAAATTAGTCTATTTGTTTTCCACCTTTTTAAAAATAAGAACATATACTCAAAGCAACCATCTTAATAATGCTAAGTAATGAAACGATTTTGTTGATTTTAGCACTTCATTACTTCAGTCACAGAAATGTATGGCTATTGTGAAATTTGGCATCTATTTTATTCAATTCTTAACACACAATTTCTTTCTTTTTGTGTGTACTAAAACAACAAAAAAATTCATTTTTCTTCAGCTAAATTTTTAATTTTCAACAAAGTGTAACATTAACAGAAAATTTTCTGCAGTTTCTCCTAAAATATACTAGCTTGTCTGAAACATTTGTGAGTGGAAGATTTAGGGATTCAGTAGCAGAGTGTATCAAATCAGGCTGAAAATAACAAACTGCATTTCTGTAACTAGTTACGATGTGGCAAATTTTTTTGTACTCATTACATGAATTTTGCCAATTTTTATTGAACTGTAACTTAGATTTGTGTTATATCTGTACACATACATGAATTTGTTTTGAGGGACTCTCAGCCTATTTATTTTACATTTTTATCTCAGCATTAGAATGTTTGAATATAATTTTCGTTGGAAAATGTTGAACTTCACAAGTAAAACAAAATGTTTTTGATTACTGATTAAACAGTGGATGGTGTATTAATTTCAAGTCATCACATAAGCAGTGTTTGAATTTACAGTAAGAAAAAAGTAAAAATTTAATGTTTAATGAGAATTTATTCATTAATATAAATTATTGATAGCCTGCATCCTACTAATGTCAAACTTCATAATACTCATTTCATGATGGTTCTGTAAACAATAGGTGATAAATGGGGCATGATTTGGAATTTTTTTTTAACAGTTAGGTTCATCCTGTACAAGGCCTGGGTGCCACTCAAATTAGAGGGTTACAGAGTAAGAGGCACAGTTTAGGTGGAGAAGATAACGTTTACCTGTAGACTAGAACAGGTTAAGATTGTAGTGATTGGGGAAATATTCTCTTGGGAGTCGGTTCCACAGAGCAGAAGTTTGTCGGAAGATGCTTTTCAACAATGTAATATGGAGGTAATTTGAGGGGGTGCTACAATGTGGGTGGCATGGTGGGTCCTGGCCATGAAGGTTATAACTGGTAGAACCAAGCAATACATTCTTACTGTCCATTTTTCTTGCATCTTTAGTGATGGACCATATGTATGAGTTCCACTTAAGGTTGTGGGTGAGGTTATGTGTCAATAGTCCTTCAAGGTACAGAGCCTCTCCGAGGGAGCATCATAGATATTTACAAATGATCAGATTTAAAATTATTTAAAATAAAAAGAGGGTGGGTTTGAGGAGTGACCCCTGGGGGACTCCTGTATTGATTGCTAGGGTCCTGGAGGTTTGGCCATTAACAACTACCTTCAGGTACCTACCCATTAGGAAGGATTTTATAATTGAGAAAACTTCCAGTGATTCCATAGCTGAAGAGCTTGGGCAGCAAAATCTTGTGCCATACTTTGTGAAAGGCCTTTGAAATATTTAATGTTATGGTCTTGAGGTTTATTTGTTATCAAGAGCCTCACTAATTCTGTGAGTAATGATAGGACATCAGCAATGGATTGGGCCAATTAAAACCTGTACTGCTTGTCATTCAAGGGTTGTTCTTATCTAGGTGCTCAGCAACCTTCTTGTTGATTATAGCCTCAAAAAACTTACTAATGATACTGAGGAGACTGATGGGTCTATACTGAGAAGGGGAAGTGCGCTAGTCTGCGTTCTTGAAAACCAAGGATATGCTTGACACTTTCCACAAACATGGGAAAAATTTTTCCTTCAAGCTGCAGTTAAATAATTTTGCTAAAGGAGAGTGTAGAATTTTTACTTGCTGACATCTTCAATTTGGACCTCTTTTCATTTAATGCAGCATTTAAGCACAAACTGCCTACAATAGCTGCTGTCATAACACTGCTGAATTACAACTGAAAATGGACCACTGCTTTGTTTTTCTCCATTAATCCATTTTTTGCATCACTTTATATTCTTGTAAAATATTTGCTTTCCTTCACCAGTCACTAATATATCTGAAAATAATGCAATATAGGCAACGAATCTTCCAAGTTTAGGTATTTTTTCTATGTTGCATATGCTGTTAACTAGTGAATGTCTAGAATTCAGTCCTTAAGCTACTTCAATTGTAACAGCAGTATTACTTTCAAGTTCAGATAATAGTTATTTTGTTAAACCTTTCAAATCATCTTTGATAAGTTTAAAATTTAAAAATGAATATTATTTAATTTTTCTTTATTTTGGCAGCATTATTACCTTTTCCAAACATCTAGAGCATAATCTGTCATGCTTTGTTGAGATGTTCATCTTTATAGTAGAATCAAGTTACTAAGTGTTGAGTAGTACGTTAGATGTATTATGTAAAAGGATGTTCTTTAACACAACGTCAGTAGCACCCCCCCCGCCCCCACAATATTGGATTAACCTGTCCACATGTGAAGCTCTAGCAGTGGGTAATGACACCAATATAAGCAAGCCACTACAAAGCAGTAGAAAGGCAGTTCTTGACTGATAATCACTTTGTCAATCTGACGCTTTACATGGCATCACTAATAGGATTATTTGTATAAGACTATAGAAAATTACCAACATTCAAAATTCACAACTTTGAAGCATGGAGATGATACCAGTTGTAGACCAGCAGTATTTGCAGCTCATGCAACAACAAAAAGAAAATATCACACTATAAAAGGAATGATTTTGTGGCCAGTTGAACAAGTCCCATGTCAATAAACCAGATTGATCTACCATAGGACAGGACTCAACTGACAGTGACTGGGCAATATTTATTGATACATGGAACTGTTAAAAAGAAATGTTAAAGCTGATGGATCTGGCAGTTACATGGAATGAGCTGAGAACAGCATGCACTCATGAGGTGAACAGACTGCTATTTGACCTGGTGGGAGCTGAGACACTCAACTCTGACACAGAAGAACAGCTATTATGGCAAATAAGATGACTTGTGGTCAGAGGGCTGCATAAAGAGGTACAGAGGCAAAACTTCCACTATGAGGCAAAAAGAGGGTGAATCAATCACGCACCTTCTAGCTTGTTTATGATCCCTGGCCAAATTTTGCGAGTTTTCAGTAACTTATCCAAATGAAACAAACTGCAGTTGGCAAGTAACCTGTTCCAGGTAAATGGTGGCAGGACTTGCCAATGTCAAACAGCAGAGCAAGATATTGGTAGAGGCTGCAACCCTCACAACTCTAGAGTAGAAGTTTGACAGGCTAGTCGGTTTAGAAACGACAGATGAGTCGGCACCCCATCTCTATAACACCATGCAGCTTGTCACATTCAATGTGCTGAGGTTGGACTGCAAGCAATGGTCCCAGAAAGCCAAGATCTCCATGACTTCACAATATGCCAAGCCCTGCATAGGATGTGGAAAAAATTCACACCCCGACAGATCAAAGTGGCATGCTTCAATTGTGGGATAATTGGGTACATGTATAGTGTGCCAGAAACCAAAAATGTGGTCTGCCAACATGTCAACAATGAGCATGGTGAAAAAGGAATCCTGTTTTTGTCACCACAAAAAGGCACACAGAGGGTTCCAGCAGGATGGCCTGCCAATATGGATGAAGGAAACCGGGGTAAAGCCAACCTGGCACAACCAAAGGCCATGCCTCACCTCATTTGGAATGCAAGCAAGTTCCTGCTGCACAGGTCTCTACTACTTTCATCACTGAATGGGGCAGATATTGATACCTTCGGGTCCCACAGTGATTCACACATTGAGAGATGCATATACATGCAGATTTAATGATATAACCATCAATATGGTCTAGAAAACCAGATGCATTGATGACAACATATTCTGGAATGACACAATGGAAACCTCATTCTGGCATATGATGGATTATATTACCCACTGTGGTATTGTTTTCAACCCAGAAAAATTTCACTTTGTGGAAAAGGAGGTGGAGTTTGCCAGGTTCTGGGTAACAGAGGACAGGATAAAACTCATTACAAGGATGATGGAAGCAATCTTGAACTTCTCTACACCCGAAAACGTCACCAATGTCAGATCCTAGTTTGGACTTGTGACCCAAGTCTAGTATGCATTCTCTCAACCTGAGATAATGGCCCGCCTCCAAGAACTACTATGAACAAAAGACTGGAAGTTCTACTGGGACAGCACGCTCCTATGAGCAGGACCCCAAATTAAGGATAAACACATGGGACAGGATTGTGGCCACAGCAGTCATGGATGAGGAATGTTGGTCCCTAGTGGAATACATACAGAAAGGATTTCACAACTCTTGTCATGAACTGCAAGAGATAATCTTCCAATTTTGGCCTATTGTGGGGAAAATTGTGAAAATGGCTTACCTCGGAAACGCGTTCGAATCTGCGCAGTATGCAAACTCTGGTCCTTCCAACGGCAAAAGAAACCAAAATGGCGGCGCCCATGTTTTATGCCGGGCGGTCTCGGTTAGTTAACGCGAAATCTCGTTGTCTCGTCATTCGCATTCAAATCGTGGTCGGTCCGCGGCTGTATAAAGCAGGCTCATTTTGCTGTTTCAGATCAGAGAGCTTTCGGCTCGTGAGAAGGCTGGACGTGCGACACCGGTTTTCTTTGTGCCTACCTGCTATCATCAGTTGAATTATTGCGTTACACACCACACCTATGAAAGAGGTGTTATACTGCCTGGAAGGAGTAACTGAGGAAGAATAAAATACTCATACCCCAAAACTATGGGGAGGAGTGCTCTAATCACTCCACCTTGCACATCAGGGCATTAATGGCATGATGGCTAACACCTGATAATGACTGTTTTTTGTTTTGGCCATGGCTAAATGCAAGTATTTGCCAGACCCAAATTCGATGCAAAATGTGCAACATAATGGTCCTGTCACAACCCAGGGAACCCTTGATGCCACTGTTGAACCTCAAATTTCCATTCCAGAAGATGGTGACGGATTTCTTTGACTTGAGGAAAAAAACTATATGGTATATGCAGATCGGTATATGGGATAGTTAGAGGTCGCCCTTATGTCTTCTGTGAATGTAAGACTCACATGTGATGAAGTTGGTTTTGCATGTAGAAATATTGTCTGACAGAGGATCACCATTTGATTCCCAGATGTATAACATGTTCCTGGAAAACTGGGGGTATAAGAAAGCACACATAATCAACATATTACAAGTAGTAATGGACAGCAGAACTGGCCATGAAAAGAGATAAACAAATACTAGCAGACAGCACTAACAGCTATGGCCACCTATCCCATTATTGTGCAGCCATATCCCTATTGACACACTGTAACACCCTTGTCCAAGATCTTGATGTCTCTGGCAATGATGTTGTACAGCCATGTGATAAAAGACCATCTCCCAGCCCTCCAGGTAAATAATGAATTCACTATCAGTAGGATGAAATCAGCCGGTATAGGGAAACAACACCAAAAGACACCTGAAAAAAGAAAGGTGCTACAACGTACACAGTCACCCACTTTCCAGATGTGGAACCAAGTTGGCTCATACTCACATCGATGGGCAAAAACTGGGAGAATTGTTAGAAGCACTAGGCAACAGGCAGTACCACATACACATCGATGGGAGCAACTGTGTGGCCCAGTGCAACTGCCACTTTCTCTGAAATATAGACCCAGTGGTAGATGCTCCTTACTACCCCCACACCAGATGCTGTCCCTGAGATGTTGGGCACGTCAGACAACCCAACAGGGCCTGGTCCCTGGCACCAACAACCCAGAGAAAAGGACATACCTTTTGGCACAAATATAGATGCAGCCTACATGCTACCAGATTGAACTCCCAGGTACTGCACAAAAGGAAATGTAAGTGGAGTATGCAGATAGCCCAGAAAGGATGTAAGTCCCCACAATGCTGGGGGTTAATGAAGATCAATATCAAATAAATCAACCACCACCAAGTCAGGGTGCACGTAGCAACACAAAAATATTGTGACCACCCAGAAACCTATCTCAACAGACATGGTGTACGTCACACGACTATTCAAGAACGTCCAGGCAAGTGACCACAACCTAAATCTCTTGTAGCATGTGGAGTAGTATGTAGGACATATATGGAGGGACATTCTTTGTCACAACACTGGTGCCCCCCACTCCCCCCAACAATATTGGATTAACTTGTCCACATGCAAGGCCCTAGTAGCAGGTAAGTGACGCCAATATAAGCAAACCACTACAAAGCAGTAAAATGGCAGCTCTTGACTGGCAAACACTTTACATGCATCCCTCTGGTACTACACTATTATACTGTGACTTATACATCTATAAGCATGTATTGCTATCATTTAGAGGTTTCGGAAAAACAAAATATCATTGAACCTATCAATGTAGATTTTAGATATCAATTATGGGATGACATTTGGGATTTATACTTCACTATTAAATATTGAGTAGAAGTGTAAGGTGCCATTTTGGTGATGTGTGTTACTGTAGTACAGTCCTAGTTTGAGATCTGTTTTCCTTCTATCTAGTATTTTTTTTAAGATTGGTTTAGGGGATTCAGTTGGTTTGAAGAAGTTGGATTCACTTATGAAAAGAAAGGCATTTTATTATCTCTGGATAATAAAATCCATCATAAAGTATTTTCCTGATATTTTATGACTTTTAGAATTTCTTAGATACATTTTAATTTAAAAATATACATGCATATGAATATATATTTTGTTGTAGAATTAAACATTGTTTTTGTACTATTTCAAATATGAACATCTTTGGTCAAATAAAATCATAACTTTTTTTTTCTATTCAAAATCATTAATAAATTAAAATGCAAAACAAAAATTGCTTTGTAGGCAGAAAATAATTAGAAAAATGATTTGCTGTCTGGAATAGTTTTCATTGAATATATGGCTGAAAACTGATTATTATTGTAGAATGCTATAAGTAGTTTATTTTCTTTTTATATGTGCTTGTAGAGCTGTCCAGAAATATATTTGAATATAACTGGGGAGTCAGTACAATCAATAAAAATTCAAAATGCTTGATATATTTTCTAATTGTTTTTGTAATCTGTAGGAGAATGGAAGTGATGAAATAGTAGAAGAGGAAGTAAATCTTCCATACATGTTTGATAGCAATGTGGAGGCCAAGAAGATGTTTGAATATATTATTCATCCTGTCACTATCAACAATTTTTTCAGGTTAGTATAACTAATCTGGGCCTTTTGACTAAAAATATTATTCTTGAAGTATGAATTGGCAACATGTCATTAATTTTTTGCATATTTTATATTTCTTCCATTTTATATCTTCATTTCTGTACTTGTTCAGAATGTTTTTTTCCTTTTTTATTCTAATATCTGTATTGTCACTTAAATTTGTTTTTGATTTTGATTGCTTTCTTTTTTTTATCATTTTTTGTTTAATGAACTGAGCTTGTTATGACTTGTATAATCAGTGTAAAATGAAAATGTTGTATAACATTTTACTTAAACATAGTATTGATAAAATATGTTCAAGACCTAACATATCTCCCACCATCCTAAGACCCTCATTGGTACCTTATCTTCCAACTCTCCTTGAAAAAACTTTTCCCTTAGCAATTAGTTAAATCCATACCCTGAACATGAAAACCTCAGTCAGATTAAAATCCTTCCTATGCATTAATTGCTTTTTTCCCCTCATATTGGGCTAGCATTTCCTTTCTCTAAGCACTTAGAACAGTTTGAAATATTTCTATTCTAATATGTATGTATGTTTGATTGAATAAAAACCCTATTGATTTTTATTAGTAGCGGTTACTTCATACAATTTCATTGTATTGCATTTATTTTTAAATTTTATTTTATTTTGGTTTCAGTCAAATGTGGGAACGTAAACCACTGGTGGTTAGACGTCACATTCCTGAATATAATGAGGGCTGGTTCAGCACAGCAGAACTAGATCAGATCCTGCGAAAGGTGTTTGCATGATCTTTAAAACCATTTATTAAGTATTATTTTATCAGAAATAAAGTTCACAAAGGTTATTGGGTGTTGACTCAGAGCTTCATGATTCCTCAATTATCAGAAGAAGGATTGGATTATTAAACAATGTAGATTTAATTTTATAAATGCTTATTATATACACTAACTAAATTTCCTAAACTTACAACTGTCAATGTTGTAAGTACTTGACAACAACTGAAAACTTAAATATTCATTTATTTATATATATATATATATATATAATGTCCAAAAGAGGACATAAAAAAGAAGGAAAAGGGATGTGGGGAGAGTATAAGGAGACAACAAAATTACTAAAGGAGAAATGACTACAACATTCTAAGCATGTGCACATACACATGCATAGAAAAATTCAACCTAACAACAATAAAAAGTGTATAAATTATTTTTTAACTTAATATAAAATTAATGAAAATGAAAAAATCAGAAGTCAATTGGTGATACTTCCTGATTAGCAGGGACTAGATAAATACAAAATAAGGTTTGTCTATGAATCTCTTGAGTTGAGGTGCTGAATATAACATCAGTCAGCTGTGACAAATTTTATATTTGTATTAATCATATCTAAAATATTGATCAAATCTGGATCAAGTTCCGAAAATGATAAGATAAAGAACAAATAAAGGTTTATAAATCTAGAATTTTTTGCTCTTATTAAATGTTCATCAGAGAATGAGATATGGAAAAGATTTTCTGGTATTTTTATTTTTGTGTTTGATTTTCATTGTTTAAGCAGACTTCCTGTGCATTCATCTAGTCAAGCAGAATTTAATGTCTGTAAGCATATCATTTTAATAACCAATGAAAATCAAACAACACAAAAACAAAAATACCAAAAACTTTTTCCCCCCCTATCTCTTCTGAAAGCTTTATTAAGTGAGATATGTTAGATTTATAAACATTTTCTGTTTCTTTTTTATCCTATCATATATAGTGTGTATGTGTGCATTTTATTTTATTAAATATCAACATTGATACATTTAACGAGTTAATAAATATCAAATAATCACTAGTGGAAATAAGTTGTAACTGAAAGCTTGGTGCAGAATTATTTACCTATTGGAAATAAATTTATCTAAAATCAAAGTTTTGAAACCTGCAATTTTGATATGAGTTTTGAGGTTCAATCTTTTCTGTTGAGCTGTGAGCTTTATATTGAAAAAACATTTACTAGACCAAAATTCTTGTTAAGTCAGTTTTATACCTGTAAACTTTGCTGTATTTATTTGATTAAAAAAAAAAGTATAAAACTATTTTAAGGAATGATTATTTTCTTGAGAAAACTCAAATATTCTAAGATAAAACTAAATAAATGCCCTATTAACTTTGTTCTGGGTGCACCATTTTTCTCTGGTTATGGTTAAAATCTATTTTCCTTATTCTGTAAATTTTTACTTGCTCATTTTGAAATTTGTGAATTCATTAGAAGCCTCTTTTAGCATTTCTACCTCCATTTTTTTTTTTTTTTTTTTTTTTTTTGTAAGATGTACAAGAATATCCTTATTTTTAATATTTATAAATTTTGTAAGAATGATGTCAACTACCAAAATTGTTTAGTGTTCTTCACATGATCACTTAATGGAAATGGCTTTTTGTACTATTTCTCTTGAAACAAAAAGGAATTTTTAAAAATTTAACTTTTTAAAAACTTGGGAGAATTGTAATTTCTAATTTAAATGTATAACATTGATCTTTTTAAGATAAGCATTCCTCAAGTATTATTTTTACACTATCTTATTTTGGTTTATACAAAAGCAAATACATGACACAATTTATGAAACACGCAAACTATAATATTGATGAAATATGACAATCTGACTTGTCATTTCAGGAGAATATTCAGTTTGGTGTCAATCTAGATGTAACCACTTATACTAATGGGAAAAGAGAGACACATAATCCACCTGGTCGAGCACATGCTGCTGTTGTTTGGGACTATTACCAGGTAAGCTAAAAGCAGATGACATTTAGTTTATATTCAATTTTCTGTTTTTAATTATTTTCTAACATCATGTAATTTTATCTTCAGAATTTAAAGGTAAGCTGTTTTTAAACTGCAGTTGTATGATTTGGTAATTTTTTTCTGTATTTGTTAATAAAAATCCTTTTATTAGTCAAACTAGCTTAAATGCTGCCCTATGGGTGACATTTAAGCTAGCTCTTATGTAGGGCTCTTGATTGGGCATTCATCACAATAGGTAGATGTGATAGCCAACAATAAACTACAAGACTCAATATTAATCACTGCATCTAAGTATTGCATTAATATTTAAGCTTACTTTTTAAAAGTTCAACAATAATTCTTCTGCTGACACTTAATTTAAAGACAGTTTGATGTCTGTATATCCTTATACAATGATTTTTATTTCATGGGTGACTTTTGCCAGATTTTGCAATTTTTATTATTCTCAAAATTATTTCCAAGTTATAAAAATTATTGTACAAAAATTTTTTTTACAAAATTCATGTAAAAAAACTTGCTGAAAACAATCACAGTAATGAAAACTTGGGAATCCAAAATTTCAGGATTGCAGGTTCAGATCCAGTCTGGAATGTCAATTGTGAATATAGTGACTAAATTTGTGATGATTTTCTCTTCTTGCCTGTACACTGCACCTGTGATGACATCCAAGGTTGATTGTATATGCCCAACTCACTATGTTCACAGGTTTATCTTCTTGGCCATGATCACATTCAACAAAAAAATAATAACGATAATTGTTTTTAAAGGCACAGGTTGGGAGTTACCAACAGTATGATTTCTCACTTAACCATGGGATCCTTCCTTCAGCTTTGAGAAGTGGATTGCTATCATACCACAGCCACAGAAAAGGTCCCTTACATTCATTGCCTGCTGCTTTGGTCATTGCTCATTCCTCATTTAGCAGTTCAGCCAAAAGAATGATAGCTGGCTATCTCCTTAACTGCCACTGATCCCTTTCAACTCCAGCTGTTGGGCAGCTACCCACTCACTGGTCACCTACCTACTCCTGGACACATGTTTCCTTGACATCCTGCTTCTCTCTTCTTATATGGATAATGTCTGATCTTTTACTCCAAAATGGAGAAATTTCATACTCACAATATCAAAGCCTACCCACATTAAACCCTTGAATACATTCAAGGGAGTTGTAAGAAGCCAGGGACTCTAGCTTTGCACTATAGAAGAAATTAAGAAAGAACTAAAATGGCAAGCAATGATAAAAAGGTAAAGAACTACAGTGAATTAGGAAGAAAAAAAATAATACAAACAAATACTGACATACTAACATTTATACCTTAGAAAATTAAAATAGACTGCACCTCAGAAAAAAATTGATCAATATATTCCTAACGCTTTAAGATGCTACAATTGTTGAAAATTTAGCCATTGAGGACAAATGCATAGAGCAGATTGTGTGTCCAAAATGTGGATAATAAGTACTCAGTAAATGAATTCAAAGAAAGAATATGCTGTGCAAAATGTGGAGGGGATCATCCTATATACTCAAGATGGTGTGAAACATGGGAAAAAGAAATATTAGCAATAAAATATATTAGAAAGTTAGGAAAATGGTGCAGATGGTCAAGTAGTCAGAACAAGACTGAAAATGGATAGACCTTGGGTGGAAGATAAATACAGTAACATCCTTCATGATCTATTGACATTGGAACCAAAAAACTAGTTCAAATTTATCAAAAAGATCAATGATAAAAGGAACTGAGGATCCACTCTTAAATTTCACTCCAAAAATGTGAACAGCAATGCTGAAGAACACAGGAAAAACCTGAGGAAAACACAAAAATTGTATCACCTCCCATGAAAAGACCCAAATCACCAATTACAGAAAATAAGAATGTAATAGAAAGATAGTCATCCCAAACATCTCATTCAACAAGAAGTTTACAACATCCACCTGAAGAGAAAGACCTAAGAAAAACAAGAACCAATGAAACAAAGGTCCCAAGGAAAAAGCTGTAGAAGATCCTTTTCAAAAACAACCTAAAAGTATGTTATGTTGTCTTTGTTCAAAATAGCTGGGAATTAGGAAGGTTGTAATTAGAGAGAGTATTGAAGGAACATAAGACTAGGTAGGGAAAATCAAGGACAGGTTTATTAAATACTCATATAGAATAGAACTTTAGTAAATCAACTGCTCCTCAAATCCTACTCTAATGTGGCTATTTGCTATATTTATGAGTAGGAGCAGTCCATGGTCACAAGTAGTAGAGAGGAGCAGGAAGTACATTGATTCTTGCTCTACACCGTCCTGGGTAAGACTATAAAATACATCCAGCAGCAAGGCCTCTGATCAGGAGGTTTTGAGGAGCGTTGAACCATCTCTTAAATTGCTGTTGTTCCCAAGTCCACCCTGACCTGGGGTGGTAGCATCTGTTAAGGTTCCAGCTATGGGCAAATAGTTAACTCCAAAACTGGGGTAAAAACACTATAAAAGTGTAAAAATAGGTTTTAATACCAGAAATACTCTGTAAAAAAATTACCAGCAATACATTTTTGAAAAAAATTATTACACGAAATAGATTTTTGACAAAACAAAATATTACCAGCAATAAAAATCTTGTCGGCATTAATAACCCATTGAGGTTATGTTGTAAAACAAACCAAACCAAACTTACTCTACAGCACCCCCCCTTTTAATTCATATTCCTTGGATTTACCTCCAGCCAGCTGGTATACATTTTCTTTTTCCTACCTGTGGTGCCAATTCTACATTGTCTAATGTTATGGTAGTCATGAAGAGCTTTGGAAATTAAATAGAGCAGACTGGGAAAAATTTAGAGATCAGTGCCAGGAAAAATTGACACTAAATAGTAATATTATAAATCAAGCAGGCAGCTTCACAGAAACACTAATACAAATAGCAACAGTGCATATCAAAAAGTTCTTTTAATAAAAGACAGAGCAGACTATGGTTCAATGACCAGTGTAAAAAAGCTATCCACATAAGAAAAGCTGCTCTTTGTAAGTTTAAAAAACAGTCATCAACGGCTAACCTGAGTCGAAAAGAGAATGTTAGAAGAAATATATGAGAATCAAATGAAGAAAATAATTAAAAAAATTCCAATCAGAAAATGCCAAATACTATAACAAACCTTTTCTATGATTGAACTTAGATTCTCTAACCAAAACCCACAATACAGCCACTGCACCAGATGAGATCCATTATCAATTTCTAAACTTACCCAAAATATCACTACAATATCTAATAATATATGGATTAGATATAATATACCTTTTCTTTGGAAAAAAAGCTACCATGATCCCCATTCCCAAAAATCTAAATGATTTAGAAAACCCAACAAACTACAGACCAATCGCCTTTACTAGCTGCATTTGCAAAACCTTTGAGAGAATGATTAATGCATGATTAACATGGCATCTGATATAATATAAAGGAGAGACAGGCCGCCCCCTTAAGGTAAGGCTTCAAGAACACCAAGCTGTAACACGAGGGGAAGTGGAAAAATCAGGTGTGGCTGACCACATATGGGGAGAGAAGGGAGATCACTACCCTCTGTGGGATCAGGTTGAGATCATAGACAAAGAACACCATTGGAAAATTCATAAACTTAAGGAATCGGCACATATGCTAGGCCACAAAAATCTCCTGAGCCAACCAAGCATAGAAATGAATACAATATGGGAACCAGTAATAAGGAGTGCCAGAGAAAAGCAATAATAACAAAAATTGCAATATGATCTCTAGTAAAAACATGCAATGATAACAGCAAAAATTGCAATATGAGCACTGGTAAAAAAAACGGTTGCTGAAGACATTAGGTTTATAATACCCAGAAATTCATACATAGATGTCTTCAAGGACACCTGGCACAGTGGATAAAGGTGTTAGCTAGATCCAGTGACAGACAATTTTTGCTGTTATCATTGCATGTTTTGACAGGACCCAAAGAGTGTAAGTTCAATACCCGGTTAAGGCAGTGGAGAACTTTCAGAGGGAAATTAACAGGAGATAACTGATAACTGACATGGTACGTGGAACTAGAACAGTCTACCCCAGTGAGCGAAATAAAGGATTCAGTTCAACATTCCAACCACCTGAAGAAGGCCGGCGCATACAATGGCTGAAATGTTGTAATAAATATGGCGACAAAGTCCAAATAATGTAAATAATGTAGAAAAATTGTAATATGAGCATTGGTAAAAAATTTAGTTGCTGAGACATTAGGTTTATAAGAAGGTTGGCAGGATGAATTATATCTCAATTGTGTATCTATCTTCAAACAGTGCACAAAAATTGAGATGCCTGGCCCTAGGGGTGGAATATAGACACAAGTGCAATGTTGGTTGCTAGGACCAGGCAATTTTTGGCTGAGCCCATGTGCACATACTTGGCTCCCTACTTTAAACCAATCTTGTGTGATATCCCATCACTTGAATAAATACTAGCTAGCTAATCATTTGACTGGAAGGCTACACCTTGCTTCTGGGGTGTATCCCTGTCTTTGGTAAAACTTTAGAGATACCTGGTCCCAAAGACTCCATCCCTGTGTCAGAATCTCTTCTCATTGCACTAAGGAGAGGGTTGGTGAAATACCAGTAACAGGGCAACAGTGATCACAGGGACCAGGCAATTTTTGGCATTGTTCTGTACATGGACATCTGATATTAAAAAGACCATGTGTCATATCCTGCCACTGTGGTGAGGCAAGTAAATAATCTATAATTTATCTTGTTGCTGTGGTTCTGTCTTCGAAAAGGTCACAAATCATTGAAGGCTGCTTGGTCCCTCATATTCCAACACTGGTAGCACCTCTCATTGCTCTAAATAGTTTTGTGTACCGGGCAATGTGTATGTGCATTGGCACCCCATGTTAATATTGTCATGAGGAGGGCATGTAAATAGCTAGTTTGTTAGCTTCAACTAATTTATTCCTGTTATACTAACCTAACACCAAACGATAGACTTTCAGGGTGTCGCTGATTAGTAATAGTGTTAGGAAACCAGTATTACCCAATACAATCTAGTTTTCTGGAAAGAATACAAAAAGAAATTCCTCCTCATTGAGCAATGAAAATGATTAAAACTAATGTATAACTCTTGAGCTTATCTCCTTTGTGTATATAGATTTACTCTGTTAAGCTGAAATCCTCTGTAATTATCTTCTTGGTATATACTTTCTGAAATAACTTCTAGAGGCTTTGTATGAGGGGATGCTAAAGAGTTTTTTGCCCAAACAGGAAGTCCTTTTCTCTAAAAATTTTGATGTCTTTTGGGAAGTGGGTGGGGCCAAAAGATTTTCAGTACACCCTTCTCTAGAACCCTGGGTCATCTTTTGTAGATTTTGTACTGAAAAGAAAGAACAACGGATCTAACAGTTCTTTCTTTTCAGTACAAAATCTATTTTGCAATTTTCTGGCTTACCTAGATGCCCCCCACCCCAATAAATAAATCCCAGTTTTGTGAGTGAATGTAATGTTGGGTTTAATGAAATAGCTCAGAGAAATATTAACTTGTTGGTTGCATGTTTTTGATGTAGAACTTCTAGAGTTCTTTGTCTCTTAAGGACCCAGGATCATTATCAGAAATTAGGTTCTTTTTGCTTCTGTTTTTTTTTTTTTTTTTTGCAGTCTCTACCTTCAAAATGAGTAACTTTGTGTTTTTTTTGTTTTTTTTTAAGTGTTCAGTTTGTAAGGAAAAGTTTGTCACAATTATCTGGAAAAAAAAACAAACAGAATGGAGACATAGCAAATATTCCAAACTGCTTTGTTCATTCTTAGCAGTGCTTGCTGTACAGGCAATTCCAACCTATGTAATGCACATTATTTCGATTTTAAATTTTATTTTACTTTCTTTATTAATTTTTTTTATTGAGATGCAAGGATGCTCTTCATTTAAGCAAATAAATTCACAACTCACTGACTTATAACCTGATGAAATTACAAAAGCATGAGTACCAGGCCATGGTGGTATAAAAGGTAACAAGAAGGCAGATGAACTAGCAAAAAAAAAAAGTAATATGGAAATAAAAATTCTGTATACAGATTTTAAAAAGAAAATCAATAACTTTATAAAAAGCAAATGGCAAGCAATATGGGACACACATTTCCAGGAAAAAAAAGGTTTATGAACACCAACCAAACGACAGACAAAACACAAAATGGGCAAAGAGAGGACAGTGTGCTAACTAGAGTTTGTATTGGTCATACAAGATGAACTTGTATACACCTGCTAAGAGCTGAAGATGTACCTTGATACACCCATTGCAATCATAGATTAACTTGTGATTGAATGTAAGTTATAAGCATATATGTAGTAAATACTGCAATGTCCCAAAACATTGTTCAAAGATGTTGCCCCTAGCCAGATAATAGGGTTTCTAAAAGAAGTAGGTATTTTTTTAAAATTCCCTTAAATATTGTTTAAACATTTTCAAATTGACACATTAAACAAACTATTTAAAACAAATTGTAGCTATGAAACAGCCCCTCCAACTACTGGAAAAAGGAAAAAAAGAAAAAATATATATATATAGTCACCTGGTTGGCATAAAATGACCCATCATAGTTGACATGTTAAGCCAACCAATCAACTCACTGACTTATACATGTCCATTAGGTTAATGTATGCTGCTTCCTTACATTTTCAAAAGTTGGGTAGTTTTTTCCTTTCTATGTAAATGCAAAATTTTTGTCATCACTTGTCAAGGAGAAATTTTTGTAAGAAGGTTGTGAAGTGTGATTGTGCTATTGAAAACCATCTCAATAGTAACTTTTTCTTTCCTTGTAAATGTGCTCCTGTCATTAACTTTTTGGTGGTGTTTATTCAAGTATATTTCAAGGGTTTTTTGTTTGAATTAAGCTATTAATTTTCTCTTTGTTTCTCTGTCCTGATGATAGTTTCCTTTTTTCTTTAGTGACAAAATGCTCATGGCGCACTGCCTGTACAGCATATATCAAGGAATACAAGCTAACTTGAAGAGGTCTCCTCAGATGCTACACTGTAAAGGGCAGTTCATGGTATCTTTCATTTGCTGTGATTTGAACCTAGCCATTTTATACTTGTGCCATTTTGTACATCTGCTACCTTGGGTTGATAAAGGGATTCTGTGTACTGTAGTTATTATCCTGAAATTTGTTCTCGTCACTTGAATTTATTTATTTAAGTATAAGTTATGTTGTTAAACTAATCATTTTGTTTTAGTGTAAGGGATCCAGATTCCTCCATTACTATTGAAACTCTTTGTATCGGTATTGGATTTTACTGATCCACAATGAGCTGATGAAAAGTTCTTGACATGGGAAATAAAAAGAAATTCTCATTTTTAGTCATTTGGTTAGATTTTGTGAAACTGATTAAGTTGAAAACTTTTCAGCATCAACTCCTTTTGATTCTCCTCTACATACATATACACACACACACACACTGACTTTTGGGACCCTAACAAATAGGCTCAAGAAGGAAACTCTAGACAGAGCAATACTGAATATGGTTTATTAGCAAACCAAGAATTTTAAAAAGAGATTTTCTTCTTTCTCTTTTAAATAAAAATTTTCTATTCATTCACTGTGTGTTATCCTTGTTAGATTTGCTTTACGGCATATCAACCTCAATGGGTTATTTAATGTCAACAAAAAAATTTTATTGCTGGTAATATTTTTTTTCTTCAAAAAATCTATTGCTGGTAATATTTATTTTCTTCAAAAAATCTATTGCTGGTAATATTTTTTTTCTTCAAAAAGAAAAATATTTTTTGTAGCTATTCTTTGCTCTGGGATAGCACTGGTTAATTACATTCTTATCAATCACTCACAGGTTATGGTTGAACTGTAGTGTATGTTGAACTATTGTCTACAGCTGACATCCCAAACCAAGTTTGGCTGGGCTTGCTCCAGTTGGTGAGGTTAACTGGCTCTTTATGCAAGAAGAGCTAAAAACAGATCCCTCTGCTTTAGGATGTTCTTAGCAGTCTTTACTGTTGTTTCTCTATTTGCATTTCTACCTGTTTATGTTGACAGGCAATGGTTATTGCCCAGTTCAATGTGAGATCAAGTTGAAGATTTTCTGATAAATCCCTGTTACTGAGAACAACCACAAGTTTAAGGAGTCTTTCACTGGAAAGTTAGCATGTTCCACTCGGTCATACAATACCCATTTATAGGTTTATGTATTCTCACTGTGTTGTTTGGTTTTGTTGATTAATCCTGACCCTTTTGTGTATAATGTTGACTTTTGGAATAAAATGATTCTTGAAGTTCTGAATGACATTGATAAAGGAATCTTCCAATTTGTCAGGATTTGTATCCATGTTAAATCATATATATATATGCTTGTCCACGGGTCTCAGTGTGCACTGATTTTCATATCCTGGGTATCCTTATCCGATTTACATGTGGGCCACTGTTTGGACTTTGAAACTGTAGTATGCTCTCTGTGGCTGAGTGGTCTCATCACTGATAAAAATGAGGAACAAAAGTGGTTATCATAACAGATGGAAACAGACTGAATCTCTAAGAATCAAATCTACAGCTAAAAAAAGACTTTAAATGTAGTAAGCAAAATCATTTTGCTATTTGTTGTCATAGCTGAAGAGTTGACACTGTAGAAATGATAACACTACCCACTTTCTCAGCACAGTGTATTCTAATGTACCACCATAGAACATGCAACTAAAAATTTGAGTGAAGTATTGTCAATTTAAAATTTTTACATATCAGTAATGTTGTTGCTTTAATATCACAACTTTGTTTAAAACTGTCAATCAAACCTACTAAGGTGATACTTAGATCAGTGGTGCCATGAAATGCCTTGGACAGTTTACTACATTGGTTAATGATGCTGCAGTATGAGCAGCACCAGTCAAAACATGTAAGCCCATAGTAGCAGTTGCTGGCTTAATCAGCAGCCATGGTTAGTTTTAAGTTTCTAGGTTTACTCCAGTAAAGACTTAGTGGGTAAAAGTGTTGGTTTGTGACATTGATGACATAGTGGTTGTGGGCCCAATCCCTGGGTTGAGTAGTGTGTACTTGCAATCAGTGGAACCTGACAAACAATAACTGAACAGTACTAAATAAAATAAGTTTTTTGACAATATCCTTTATTTAAGAGCAAGTCAAGAAACAGCTATTAAGAGAACCACTTCTTGCATGCTTTGATTTGACTCATCAGTTAGGATGCAAGTAATTTTGGAATTGGTAGTGTTCTCTTACAAGAACATGGTGTTGTAAGCCTGTAGCCTTTTGCTCACAAATGTTAACACCAGCAGAACAGGACAGTATGTCTTGCTGCTGTCTGAGCGTATGAGAAATTCAAGTGGTATTTAGTTAGTCTGGAAACTTTCATACCAGAAAGCAATCATAAACCATTAATTCCATTAATTAATAAATAAATTAATAAATGCAAAGGACTTTTCTTACTTTTTTAAATATAAAATTTCTATTCATTCTCATAGTGATACTATTACTAATGGTATGAACTATTTACAGAGACATTGTATGAAGATTTATTTATGTATGAATATAAAGAACTTTGTATTGGGGCTTTCTTGGCTAAACCAGCGTTCTTTATTTTCTCTTTATTTTTGTTTTTACTTGGAGGATACATATCAGTCAGTAACTATGAGTAGGTTTTAGGCATTTGGCAGTGGAACCCTTATGATTTTCTAAAAAAATTATGGAACTCTTATACATATTTTAAGGAGCTAGTCTGGTTGACTTCTGAGAAGCCTGGTCTGTAGAAAGGAAAATGGCTTTCCTTCTGTAACAAAACGTGCTCATGTGTCTTGCGTACAAAATACTTGAAAGAAAACATTTACGATCTAAAAGCTACAATTTAAGAAAAACTTGATCTCGTAGCTCAGAGAATTTGTGGTTTATGCAAATTTTTGACCCTCAGCCACCTGATAAAAAGAGCATGAGTGAGAGCTGTAGAGGCTGACAAGTTGGTTGGTTGGTTATGCTTTGTTTGGGAAGTTTTGCAGTAGACTAACAGTAAAGACACAGGGAACAATTGGTACTCCAAACAGATGTACCTTTTTACAACATGGCTATTGGGTGTCCTATTCTTGTAGCCTTGTGCCATAAGCTAAGTAACAACAAGTAGGCTTTAGCTAAATCTTTTATGTCTTATTTCATCTATAGCCAATCCAGGCTACAGAATACAAATATTTTTGTAAGAAAATTTGTAATTATATATTATTTTTACCTTCATTGTGCATCAGGAAGAAAAAATGGTCTTAAAACATGTTTGTATGGTTGTGAATAAATATATATTTTTATTTTTAGAATGGGTGTTCTGTCCGTCTGCTTAATCCACAGACTTACTCTTCAAATGTCTGGAAAAGACTCTCCATACTGCAGGATTATTTTGGATGTATGGTTGGTGCCAATGTGTGAGTATAGAATTTTTTTTTTTTTTTTTTTTTTTTTCAGATATGATTTCGCTATAAAAAAAAAATAAAGCACATATAGTATGAGTGGCTGCTAAAATTTCTTGGCAGAATCCACTTACCAGAATCATTATTTCAATAAGGAATCATCAAAATAGATTTTGAGAAATGAGTTAAACCAAGAAATTTTTCCTTAATGATTTTAATATCAATTTAATTTTTTTTTGTTTTGGAACATTTATGATTTTGAGAAATTCATGGAATAGCTACTTACATTTTTAAATTATGGTGGCAACAATTGTTGTTGACATCATAATTTTGATAAGACATAAAAAATGAAGCAAAAGTTGCTTTAGTGAGAGAATTTATTCATATAAAAAAAAATAAGCATACATAAAAAGTAGGTATTTTTAATTGTTACAAATTTGTAAAGTTGTAAAAGTAAAATTTTAATTGTTACAAATTTACAAAGTTGTAAAAATAAATGAAGATTGATGTGAAGAATTTTCCTGCTTCTTTTACTCTGAAAACTTGATATTGGATACTTCACATTTGTGCAGCATCCAGTCTTTTGCCATATTTAGTTTTTGTGATAACATTTAGGCAAATATGGGCAAGAATGAATTTCAAGCCAAACAAATGTAGATCAGCGGTAATAAAAAGGGGCGAGTGGTAAAACACTATTTCACAATAGAAGGGAGAGCCATCCGCGTTGGCCGATAAGCCTGTTAAAGTCTAGGTAAATCCTTTTGTAATGCTCTGAAGGACACACCAGCTATCGAAGCTATACGTACTGATTTTGACTTGTGGCTGGCGAAAATAGATAAATCGGGATTGCCAGGGTGCTTCAAAGCCTGGCTATACCATCACTGTGTGCTCCCACAAGCATTATGGCCACTCCAGACATATAGCGTTCCTATCTCGACTGTGGAGACTTTAAAGAGAAGAGCTAGCAGTTTCCTCCGTAGATGGTTAGGATTACCTCGGTGCTTAAGCAGCGCAGCCTTATATGGATCATCCAATGCCATCCAGCTGCCATTCAGAGGACTAATTGAGGAGTTCATGGTGTCACGGACAAGGGAAAGCTACCATTATAGAAACTCCAGAGATCCCAAAGTATCAGGTGCGGGAATTGAGATCAAGACTGGCAGAAAATGGAGTGCTACTAAGGAACTAGCTATCGCAGAAGGGAATCTGAGGGTAAAAGCAATAATGGGTTCAATCGCACAGGGCAGAGCAGGCCTGGGGTTGATTCCCTCCTACAAATTCGGAAAAAGCACCGTGAAGGAGCGTCAATACCTGATACAGGACAAAGTACGAGCAGGGATGGAGGAAAAGCGGATGACAAAAATGGCAGGGTATAGCCAGCAGGGCGCGTGGACCAGGTGGGATGGTGTAGATCGGCGGAAAGTGTCGTGGTCAGATCTTTGGAATACCGACTTCAGCCGATCTAGATTCCTGGTTCAGATGGTGTATGACGTATTACCAAGCGCGACCAACCTACACCTATGGAGAAAAATAGATTCACCAAAGTGCCCCTTGTGTTCGGGGAGGGGATCACTGCAACACATTATCGGGTGCAGAACAGCTCTGACAGACAGGCGCTATCGGTGGTGTCATGACAAGGTTTTAGAGGCGATAACACTCATTATTACTGAAGCTTTACAGAGTAATAAACTCATCCCAGAAAGAAGAGCTATCCACTTCATTAAAGCAGGTGCAAAGCCGAGTAAGAAGGTTGCAGGATCCCATTCACTGTTATCGTCCGCGTCGGATTGGCAAATACGAGTCAATCTCGGGAAACAATTAAAATTCCCAACACGTATATCGTCCTCCAAACTCCTTCCAGACATAATCGTTTATTCGGACGCCACAAAACAGATTATTTTGCTGGAGTTAACTGTCCCATGGGAAGAGCATATGCAAGAGGCATTTGAGAGAAAGTATAGTAAATATGAAGGACTCTTAAATGACTGCAGAACTAAAGGATGGCACATTCATTGTTTCCCTGTCGAGATCGGCTATAGGGGGTTTGCCGGACAGTCAATGATACAAGCCCTTACTAGCCTAGGGATAACTGGACAAAAAAGAAGGCAGGCGATTCAAATGATCCTGGAGTCCGTCGAAAAGGCCACCGGGTGGTTGTGGATAAATAGAGCTAATGAGTGGCCCAAAACTACAAAAAATAAGAACTTTCCCAATGCAGATGTACACACGCCATAAATGCCATCACTAAATACTTTTAAGACTGATTAGTATATATATATATATGTGTGTGTGTGTGTGAAATTTGTGTATATAGATGATGAGAAACTTGCGAGAATCAATCTTTCAATTTGCATTCAGTCTCATATGCAATGACTTCTTACTGGTCTTCCGAGTAGATTTATTTTATTACAAAAACATTCTTACAAGTAATCTTTCTTTTTCTTTAAACGGAATTTTAATTTTTTATTTTTTTTTTTTTTTTAGGAGTAACTTATTTTAGCTAAATTTACATGCTATTTTTTCTTTCAACTATTTTTCGACATGTAAATATCTCGATCATTTATTTTGAGGAATTTTAGCTATTTCTCTTAGTTTTTAAACAAATTCTTTCCGGTAAGGATAATTTTTTTTGGGGGGGGGTTAACTTATTTAAAATTTAAATGTGTCTTTTTTTTTTGTTTTTTCTTTTTTTTTTAACTAGTATTTAACATGTAAATAGCTTGATTAATTTATTTTTAAGCGATTTTAGTTAACTGTTTTTCTCTTAGTTTTTAAAGTTGTAAATAGTCTGTCATTTTAATCACTCTATTGTAAACGTTTTATTAAGTGTAGTTTAGAAAAGAAAATAAGAATAAAAAAAGTAAAAAGAAAGACCAAACAAATAAGTTAGTTAAAAGGGGAGGTAGAGAAAGAACAAGTCAAAGACGAGCCAATATAATAAATCATTTGATTTTTTTTTTTTTGTGTGTATATATGTGTGTGTATGTGTGTGTATATATATATATATATATATATATATATATATATATATATATATATATATATATTTATTGGTTTTTTCTTCTATTCTTCCCAAAAAACACCCATTCTTGGCCGCATGTAGGAAGATCAATACAACTATGCATACCTAATCTATAACTTCGAATAGCCCAAGTGAAGTCTTGATTGGTTGTTGTCTACTGGGGCAACTTATATAATTCACATCCTAAATCTAGTGGCAAACTTTTGTTCTAGGTGCGGTCCGAATACTGATCATATTCGGTCGGGTCACCCATCGAAGAAGTCTGTTGTTTATTTAGACCTGAAACTTCTAGTGACATGGGAGTAACAACACTGATGACGCATCTAGCTTCAGCACTTAAAGGTGTATTTTAATAATAATAATAATTAGAAGAGTTAGATGTTCATATATCGTTGCAAACAATAATACAATTCAAATAGCCCATCTTGATAAAACTAGATATTTGTTACATATATCACACCAGAAAATTACTTTTACTATTATGACTGTAAAACTTAGGTTACATATACTGTAACAGAACTAAAGAAGTACCTTGATGCAGGCTTTAATAAACAGTGGCCCACAAGTAAAAGGAAACGGTGAATACTTATGTGACACCCACCGGTGGTCGCAGTCCAGTGCCAATATGTGATGTCCACTGGTCACGACGTCAATATATGACACTGTTCTGTTGGCCCGTGGTCAACTCCCAGTTGCGGCGCGAAGCTGTAAGGTTTCTTCCACCAGCGTTTTGGGGTTGACTCCTTGTTGTTGCCACCAGCCTGTGTCCTGGTTGTTTTCAGTTCGAAACCAGCTTTGTCATTCTCAGCTCGCCTCCAACGCTTGGTCACCGAAGTAACTGCTTAGATCTCAAGTCTAACCTACCCACATTGTGACTTTGATCTTAGGTAGACGAAATCAATCAGGTGTCTGGCCATAGTGCAAGCTGAATCTGGGGTATCTGAGGTTCAAATATGTTAAGAAATAACAATTAACTTTATCTGTTGAATACAGGAGTGTGTTTCTCTCCCGGCCCGTTTCTATGGATTCGTGACACTTTTTGCGTTTCTTAAGCGAGTTATGGTATCTTAAGTCATTCATCAATAAAAACTTGCTTTTGGTAGGAAGACTAAGTCGAAAAGGACGTGGAAATCTTTCGGTCAGCTTCTGTGAGGCAACACTCTGACTCTGACCGTCTCTGGCAACTCTGCTGAAACTCTCTGATCAGCTGCCTTGAGACGTTTGTTTATATGGACACCGACCAACTCCAGGGTGGGGCCCGATGTGGTTTGGGTTCTTTGGCAATTCCCAACAAGAATTCTTTTTGTTCTTAGGCCAGGAAAATTAATTACTTTCCATTTTTGGAAGACTAATCACTTTCCGTTTCGGGGGTTTCTTCCTTATCTGTGAAGGAAGGTCGGAGGAGTGTTATCCTCCTAGACTCTTCCTCTCTCACATTGATATCTCATATGAATCCCCTCAGTGGGTGTTAACAACTTCTCCGTCTTCCTCATGCATTCACCTCCGCCTATTACCCATGCTACTTTTTGACAATGATCTCTTTGCAGTGTGGGTGTGGCTAGACTGGCCCTCATATTTACAAACTCCTTTTTTTTTTTTATTTTATTTTCTTTTTTTTTTTTGCTTTTTCCTTTTCCTTCGGCCAAAACATTTACAATTCCCAGATTGCCAAATAATTCTTTATCACATCATAATTTTAGGGACACCAAAATTCACCAGACCTCTATCAACTCATTAATCACTGTCAAAAAACTCTGTCTGGGTTCTCCGCTGGCCAACCTTCAACTGGGTGGCCATGCTCATCTGAAAATTAAATTCTTTATTTTCCTCATGTCTTAAAATTCTCTTATCACCAGATGCTCATTTTTGAGTCAACAGTTTGAATAAGCAATAATAATGATCCCCTTTTTGACTCTCTTTTTTTCATGTCAAGATTCGTACATAGACCAGATGGCTTCCCTCGCTGGAATCAGGAATTAAAGTTAAATGATATCTCTGAAATCATATCATATCTCAATGGCCACTCTCCAGGGTGGTCCCAAGCCAAATTTCCTCCACGGTCACACACGTCGACTGGCTTTGTATATCTTTTAGAATTCTGTTTCATTTGACCCGTATCATGACATTAATTAATTTAACAGAATCACAGTCTTGCTCCTTCTTACTGATTTTCTGTCTTTTGCAAAAAGTATCTTTCTTTTGTAAATAAAATAAATTCTTTTTAATGTCGCTCAGTCTATCTTTCAGTATAGTTCTTTCTCACCTTAAGTATTTCCCGTTTTTAATTTTTTTTGTTAATTAGTTAGCCAATTACCATAGCTAAATAGTGTCATAATCCTCCCCTAACCTATTTTGTCATTTACTAGTAAATGACGTTCAAATCCCAATACACTATTTAGCATGCATCATGCATCTGTTCCATGCAATTCTATTCTTCTTTTCCTTTTGACGGTTTCTTTTGTGATCCATCATTTTTTTCTTTACTGCTACATGCAATGCAATGTTCTTTTCATTTTCTCTTTCATGCAATTTCAAGTTCTTTCCATCTGTTTTAATGTTCTTTTCATTTTCTTCTTCATACAATTTAAAGCGTATGTGTGCTTGTGGGTGTATGTGTGTGGTTATTATGGCTTGTTTTTCTTGGTCAATGTTTTTCTCTCTGCTACAGGAGGTTTTTCTGCCGTATGTGTCTGTTCCACTTTAGCTTCTTCTGTTGGCTTTTCTGCAATTTCCTTGTTGATTCTGTATGAGTAAAGAACACTGCTCGGCATCTCCCTCTCGAGTTGCTGCATGCTCATTTGATTACCACAAATTAAATCTCTCCTACTTCTAATTTTCCATACTGCCTTACCCCCTATGGCGATAATTATGAATGTACCCATCATTGCTGACGAATTTGTCTTGATCTGCTCATCATCCTCTCAAGTCATATCTTCCTTTCCCAACACACTTAACTTGTCCCTCAACTGATCCATATCAATCTTTTCTATCGGCTTCATTAGTACTGGCATTTTATTCAAGGTAACATTGGGGAATCCCCTCACTATTGGCTCCCACAACTCTGTACAATTGACTAAGCTTCTGCCATTCAATTCTATAATTGAATCTTTCTCTTCATATCTTTCTTCTTCCTGGTAATAGGGGGGTAAGGAAATAGATATCCCAAATGCCGAACATCCCGGGGGTAACTTTAACAGGGATAATGGTGGTTTTACTCTTGAGCTGATGGGTTTCTGTGTGGCCACTGCCAACACCCAGTCTGAAATACTGATAGCTCGTGGTAATGCCATGTTTGCTAATACCTCCACTTGACAAGTTATCTTAATTCCCTCTTTCTTCCCTTCAAACAATTCTAGTATGCACATTTTGTGGTTACCAGCTACATAGATGGGGCTCAATGATGTACAAGTCTCCAGAGCATCATTTCTCCACTTTCTAGCTTCTTCAGCTGTTAGCAACATGAACTTTGTTCTACCTGAATTTAAAGCTATGTATTCCGTTTCCACATTGTACCTTACCTCCATTCCCAAAACTTAATCTCTTCTCTTGGGTAAGTTTATAACGTGGTATATCTCGAATATACTCTCTCTATCCAACAATGGAATAGACATCAAAACTAATAGTTTTCTATTTTCCAACAAGGTCACATATCCCAGCGCATTATAATATTTCCACAATTCTTTGGTGGGATCCACTAGCAGTCTCAAATGATGGGGTAACTTCGGTCTGTATTCAGTAACACTTCCCATAAGTGACCCGGGGTTTACTACGCTTGGGGACAGGTGTCCCAATGATAACATGTCTAATTGCACTCTCATATGTTCCAGCAAGGTTGTCAATGACTGACTAGTTTGTCGTACCTTATTCGTAATTGTCATTAGTTGGAAATATCTTTGCATAAATCCACTTATTTCATGTAATTCCATCTTTACAGTTTCTGTATCATTAATTTCCTCTTGTCTCAACCCTGCTAGGTTATTTATTAACCAATTAATTCTGGCTCTATTTTTGGCCACTTCCAAACTTGTCACATTTAATATTGACGCACTCTCCCTTGCCACTTGAGCCAATGTCCTCTGGTTTATTTCCACTTCTCCCAGTTTTCTTCTTATGAATTTAACATCATCTTCAGTCACTGTTCCAAACAGGACATTTAATGCTTTTCCCACAATCGGAACTACCGATCTCTTTTCTCTCGTCTGCAGTAGCTCTATTTCTTTCAGGTAATTTTGCATGTCCCTCCATTGAGCCTCTATTATAGTGGACTCTGATTCTAGGGAATGTAATAATCTGAGATATCCTTTCTCTTTGGAATAATCTTGCCCTACCTTCAAGCGGGTTGCATCCAGCTGCCTTAGCTCATTTCTTAGTTTATTTAACAGCGATTCGTATGGTTTTAAATCTATCACGAATGTGATCAACCATTTTGACCTGGTTATTATTACTTCACTCATCTTTTAAAAAATGGTATTTTGGCTGTGCTTCCAAGCTTCCGTCATCGTCATCATCAGTGTAGCTACCATCATCATCAACTCTTTCATTTTGGTCATTCCTGCAAGGCAACAAGATTCTCTTGTTTTTATTCTTCATAACCATTCTGTCTTGTTCAATTCTTCACTCAATTATTCCATAATTTCTTTTTAACTTTGTAAACCTTCAGCTCTTCCCTCCCCTAAATAACGCCTAGCAGATCGAATGGTCCCCACCCCCAAAGGACGTAACTTCATGACACTACTGCTGACCAGTTAGCAATGCTAATAATCTTCTTCCGTCAAGAAAACGGGGAGTCAACACATGACTATGTCACCCGTCTACGCATACAATGCAACTTTGGCGAATACAACCTGGACAAGGCTATAGTGGACCAATTAATAGAAAAATGCTCGTCAAGCAAATTACGCCATGCGTATTTGAAAGAAACTGATTTAACAGTAGCGGAAGCACTTCAAAAAGCCTTCATATTTGAATCACTGAAACACAAAGCTAAACAAATAGAAGAGAATGAAAAGAGCACTCAGATATCCACAAAATTACAAGCAACAACAACAACGAGATAACAGTGGGTATAGGAAACTATCCAGGGACAACAACCCATGAAAAACAGTTGCAAAATGTAATAGCTCCGACCACATACGGTCAAACAAAATGCCCAGCATTTGGGAAAAAATGTAACTACTGTGGAGTTATGAATCATTTTGAAAAACATGCTTTAAAAAAAAAAGGAACAGTGGTAAAGGAAAACAAAAGATGTCAGGCGGCGCAATTACGTCCAACCAGTATTGATGAATCTGAATAATGCGGACAGCCAGACATTCGTTTTTCAGGTGAAACCTATTCATTCAGCAGATAGCGATATTGTCCATATTGACGACATACCAGGCGGAATATTAATAGATTCAGGAGCAGACATCAACCTTATTGATGGCAAAACGTTTAAAGAAATCCTTAAAGTATGGCCAAACTTAACATTAAAAGAAACAAATTGTAAACCAAAAGCCTATGGGAATATTCCAATACCACTAAGAGGAGAATTGTTCGCAACGCTGACGAATGGTCCCAGAAGAAAAGCCCACAAAGTATTCATTACAAAGGCATATCAAGGTGGTAACATTAAGTAGGCGGACCAGCATCGAACTAGGATTTATTACCACCCCACAGGTGAAATCAATTACAACAAAAAGTATCCCGAAATCAACAAAAGAAATTCTAGATTGACACCTACCCTCGTTGGAAGGATTAGGAAGAATGAAAAATTTCCAACTCAAAATTAGACTAGACAACAACGTTATACCTGTTGCACAACTGCCAAGATGGACACCATTTCATATCCGACAAGCAGTAGAGGAAAAAATCAATGAAATGCTAGAAAATGATATTGAAAGAGTGGAAGGACCCACTCCGTGGGTCTCGCCATTAGTAGCAGTACCGAAACCAAATGGAGAAATTAGAATATGTGCCGACTTACACATGGCAAATAAAGCAGTGAAACACACTCGCTATCAAATACCAACAGTTGAACAGTTACTGAGTGAAATTAGTAATGCAAACGTTTTCTCAAAAATCGACCTAAACTCTTATTACCACCAAATAAAACTGGATCCTGAATCTAGGGACATCGCTACCTTTTCATGCAAATCCGGAATCTACCGATATAAGGTACTGGTTATGGGCATTACATCTGCAGCCAAAGAAGGGCAACAATTGCTTCAACAAATCCTTCATAAAATCCCTAACTGCTGCAATGGGGCAGACGACATTCTAATCTGGGGCAAAGACACAAGAGAACATAACAGAACCCTAGATATCGTATTAGGCACATTGAAAAAAAACAACCTCACAATTGCAGAGCACAAGCATATTCCATAGTGAAGAAATCCCGAATTCTATGGTTTATAGTGTCCAATACAGGCATCAGACCGACTGACTCGAAAATAAAAGTAATCAGAAATTTCAAAAACCCTGAAAACATCCAGGATATACGTAGTTTCTTAGGTCTAATCAATTACCTCGCAAAGTTTATTTCCACGGCTGGCAACACTCAGCGAACGATTAAAAAAGTTAACGTGAGCAAACTTGGAATGGCGGTGGACAGAGGAAGAAGAATCTTTTCTCATGTTGAAGAATACAGTCATTCAGAGCAAACCGCTCATGCACTTTGATCCAAAACTGCAAACATCTGTTATAGTAGATGCCAGTCCCATGGGACTAGGGCAATACTTTTGCCAAAACAAACAAGGATACTCATCCCCCATCAGCTACGCATCCAGGACTCTAACCGAAGGCGAACGCGCGGTACTGTCAATTAGAAAAAAAGCCCTAACAATTGTATGGGCTTGCGAAAAATTCCACTTTTACCTTTATGGAAAGAAATTTCTTATAATGACCGACCATCAAGTATTAACAACTATCTTCAATCCTAAAGGTAAACCCTCCACGCAAATTTTGCGATGGATTTTACATCTACAACAATATGATTATACA
>CAHIKZ030003991.1:0-52196 GCA_903632075.3 Acanthosepion pharaonis
TCATTGAGAAGATTAAAGCATCAAAATTCTTTGGTCTCAATTTCTTCACATTTACCCTTGTGCTTAGTAAATATCGATACAATATAATACACACTTTATTCCATTTTGATGAAATCAAATCAGGAATCATCTCAAGTCTGAATTGAAACGTATACAAAAAGAATAGACGCTATATTTTCAAAGATTTAGCAATAGAACTGACCATTTGAAAAATAAATGAGGTAATCTGATTTAAATATCAAGTGATATATTTGCTGGTTTCAGGGATCGGTGTTCAAGTGCAGGTAAAAGACAAAATTTCAAATGCTGATTTTCAAGGGTTTTTTTGTACTTTCGTGCAATAAAATTTTCTTCTCTTCTTTTCTTCCCATTTATCATTGTGTTTATTAGATAAACATAGAATGAAGTTTTTATTACATTCTATCTTGATAGAAACAAATCAGGAATCATTATGATTTCGAAATTCCATGTGGCAAAGCTTAATCGTAATGTAGCAAACTGTGTGAATTGAGTTTGCTTTTTACACAAAATAAACAATGGCGGATTCATTTACCAACGAATCAAAAAATTATGAAAAATCCATTTTCTTCAACCCTTAATCGATCAAAGGAAGTTGAAATCGGAATTGATTTTTGATTCACAGACACATTTCATTACATCTTGATGGAACCAAATCAGGAATCATCTTAATTCTGAATTGAAACGTATAGAGCTGTGTTCTCTTTACAAGCAACATATTTTCAATGAATTAACAAAACGTATGCCATTGAGAAGGGACCACCTAAAAATAGATAAGGTAATGTGAGGTAAAGATGAAATGATATATTTGCTGCTTCCAGTGATCCGTGGTCAAACGCAGGTAAAGAACACGACTCTGAATGCTCATTTTCAAGGAATGATTCATTCAACAGAATTCTACAGTCTCCATTTATTTCCATTTATCTTTTTTGCTTAGTAAATATCGATAGAATATAATACACATTTCATTCGATTCCATCTTGATAGAATCAAATCAGGAATCATCTTAAGTCTAACATTTCATGTGACACAGTTTAATTCTTAAACAGAAACTGAGGAAAAACTTTAAATTTGGGAATTGATTTTGCTGATCACACAAAAACAAATACAAACCAGCAAATGCATCTATTGACAAATTCGAATATTTCTGAAAATAAAATGGCTTCAAATTCTATTTTATGAACATAATTAAAATCAGAGATGATTTTTAATTCGAATTTAATCAAAAGGGATGGTTTGGACTTGTTTCAAGAAAATCAGGAAAAATGGATTCATGCCTTTCCAAAGTATTTAAGTACGAAGTGAATGCATCTAGCACTGCTGAAATCGAAATTCGTCCTGTTGATTCCATTTTTCTTGCCGATAACCTTTACGCCACCTCCTTGTTCTTTATTGATTATAGAACAATATAAAGATTTTGTTATGTTAAATTGCAGGTTAAAATGTCTTTGTTCAATAATAACGTGGAGTATGTTCAAATGATATTCGACGGTCAAGGAACAGATTCAAAAAGCTGGTTTAATATGTCTCGTGTGCTGAAGTCACCTTGGAAAGATGTTTACAAAGGAGCAACAAACAATTTCTTCGGAATAAATTATAAGTAAGTACTAAAACTCTTGGTTTGTACTAAGTTTTTCCGATCTGAACACTGAATTGCATTATAAAATGTTGCATAGTGTATCAATTTGTCAGGAATTTTCTTAAGATTTTGAAAGCTGAAATTTCTGATATGTTCGTTTTTCTAAATTTATGACAATATTTTTTCGTTATTATGATTTTTTTGTATTTATATTTTTATAGAAAACCTTTTCAAAATCATCCAATATCTTTATTATTTCATCCACACTGCGAGGAGAAAGGCTTACAAAATATTACAACATTATTAAAAAGTATGGATGCTCTGCGGTGATAAAAGCTGGAAATCAGAATATCTGTAATTGTTAAAGAAACCAAATTGAATGTTCATTCTAAAGAGAATGAAAAACATTTTGTGTAGTAACTTAACTTATCCTTTTAATTACATTGCTGAGGATGGAGAAAAGTAGTTTTAATGACGGTATTCAGGTATTACTTAAACTTACCTTAGTCTGACACAAGGACATTTTAAATTCAGTGACGGAGAATCGAGATCAGAATATTAGTAATGATATTCGTGAATTAAGTTCAGTTATATACAAGTAGCAAGTTATTTTAACAAAAGTAATTAGAAAACATTTCACCGATATATCTCGCAGAATTTATGTCCTGAGCTGAGAAACATGAAAATATTTATTCGAATATAAAAACTTGCTGGTTGGGGCCACAGTTTAATTCGATATATGCAATAAAATCGATGCAAGGACGAGGGGGTACTGAAAGATTCTCAGATCGATCAAGATATCTTTTCCCCCAATACAAATTGGTATATGATTTCATTCTGGGAACTTGGCCGTAAATGCAAAGGAAGAATAATAAAATATCATAACTTTTTATGAACTATCTCATATTACGATGATTGCCTCGCAGAACAATTATCTAATACAATGAGATTGTTCCTCACTGGGTGTCACACTAATTTTGTCATGTTCCAGTCATCCTTATTAAATACTCACAAGGACGTCTAAAATTGTTCGTGCCGTAGAACAATTCGGTAATGTTTTAAGTTTGATCCTCACCTGGTGCCTCTCTTCTGTCTGATTTTTGCGATAATAAACTATGTTCATTTAACATTTTTGGCCCAATTGATAGGATCGATAATTGAGTAACAGGCACGGGCACCAGTTCAGCTCAAGCCATGGAAAAACACTAATATCAAATGCTGTTTTTCAAGGCTAATATGTTCACCACTTGGTGGATTGGCGCAATAAAATCTTCCTTTTTCAAATTGTTCTTGTGTCAGTACGAAAATATCCCATTTTTCTGTTCTTTATTCAGGAACGCAAGAAGTTTTGATATGACCAAAAACAAAGATGACTGTTCCAACACCCTCGGTTGGATTACTGTCCTAGAAAAACAAACGACATGTCCTTGGAGTCTTCAGATGAAGTATCCATATATTATGTATTCGTACAAGGATAAAGCCATTAAGTGGGAAACAGGTAAGATGTAGATATATTCACCTATATTACTAGATTGGCAGATAGGTCTCATTATTTCACTACTGAAATTGCTAGTTGTAACCATAAGTTCTATGCTAATAGTTTATTCTCTCGCACTTCTTGGTTGTTGAATTCTCTTCCTGGTTTCTTAATTCATGACAATTTCTTCGTGTCTCTTCAGGACGTTGGCGATCATAGCCCTTCACAATTTCCTATCCTTTGTAGTTCTTAATGAACTTTCTGGTTTTAAGATATCTGCTAAATTGTAGTTTTCTTTCTGAGTCTTTCTAATAACACTGTATCATCTGAATGTCTTATTTTGTTAAGCTTGTGGCCACCAATAATGAATCTTGTTAGGAATTCTAGTTCTCTCAGACTCGTCTCACTATATCAGTTGAATAAGTCCGGTAAGAAAACACATTCTGGTGTTATACAACTTTCTATTTTTGTATATTTACTGAAGCCATTTTCTCTCCGTATGCAGTTTGATGCTAGTATATATCCTGGATTATTCTAATGTCCATAAAAAATATGTCAAGGTTCCAACAGATTTTGTGGCATAATTTCTCAAACGCTTTTGCATAATCTATAAAGAAAGCGGTACACATTCTTTTGTGTTTGTATTGCTCTTTCTGATATCATTTTGGCCATAAATATTGCATATCTTCTTTCAATGTCTTTAACGGAACCCGCACTGCCATTTTCTTATTCCTGGTTTGATTTTTCTGTCGGCTATATCCATTAGAATTACAATAAATTTTGTTACAGGGCTGTTCGATCGAGTTTATATTCATTGAGTCATTCCTCTTTAGCCTACCTGCTTTTGTTTCTTATTCCCTTGTGCATAGTCTTCTATCCTGTACTCTACATTGGCACTAGTTTTCGTCTTGTTTTCATCATAGCGATCATTTCCTCTGCTTTCCATTCTTTTTTCTTTGTTTTCATTTGGAAAGATCTCGATTGCTGATGATACGAAACTTCACTTAATATGCCTTACTTCGAGTTTCCACTCTAATTTTGATCTGCTTTTAACACTGTCCATCTATTTCTGTTCACATTTGTGTCATTCAACAAGTCTGTCGTATTGCAATCTGCCTATTGCCCTGGTGGCTCTCTCCAATGTCCGTTCTGTCGGCTACGATCTTCAAAGGTATAAAGTCAAAATCAATCCTCATCTTCTGACTCCTTGAACCCTGTTCTTTTATTGTCCTCACTATGTCTTTCACTCTCATTAATCCCTTGCATCCTAGAGGCTTTTACTGCTATGCGTAGGATGAAATGATTTTTTAAAAAATATTATTGTCTTTATAATACTTAAGATTTTCAGTTTATTGAAACATTACAAAAGCCTTTCTCCTATTTTATCAGAAATATATCCAAACTAAAACATGTGTTTGCTTAAATATTTGGTATATTAACATAGGAATTAAAAGAAAATATTTGGTATATTATCATAGGAATTAATAGAAAATATTTGGTATATTATCATAGGAATTAATAGAAAATATTTGGTATATTAACATAGGAATTAATAGAAAATATTTGGTATATTATCATAGGAATTAATAGAAAATAATAAAATCGTGACGTACATTTTGTATTCTCTGAACGCTACAGCACACATCGCGTACAATAGCTGATATATTAAGAGTAAAAATTGACCAAAGTGTCATTTATGGCATGCAAAACATCTGCGAAATTCCAGGATAATAATGGCAGTTTAATGATATATAATAACAATTTATTGTAGGCTAAGTTCATTTAACAAGATGCCTGTCTTTTCGGCTACTTGTAGAATACCCTATGTTTGGGGGTCGACCTATATGATAAGTATAGTCTTAACTCAGAATTTTGAGATAAAAATCCTAAGGTCTCCTTCTACTACATGTCGACATTTACCCCGCAATTTATGGTATTTTTTGTATAAAATTTGTTTTAACAAGTTTCACTATTCCGTTTGCATTCTGAGATTTAAAAATCAACTAAAAGTGATTTACATTTGGCAGTTTTTAAGAGAGAATTTTTTTTATATATATATGTAGGATTATTTAACGAACATGTATTGGCCATTGTTTTTATACTTCTTATGATTTCCATTTCACTGGCACCTTAAAAAAACATGATAAGGATGGCATAAATATTTATTCGTTTTACTTCTTCTTCTTCATTTTCTTCTTCTTCTTCATTTTCTTCTTCTTCTTATGTGATTTTCCTTCAGGATGTCGGTAAATGTCACCATAGATTTATGGATCATGATAAAGAATTACGCTAATAATATCACTTTGATATAAAGCTACATAGGTTTTAATCATTCTTTTCTTCTTTTTGTGTTAATTGCTTTTGTAATTCGCCATATTCTTCCGGAATTGAGTGAAAATTGCGATGAGATTAGACAGATTCAATAACAACAGAAAATGCTCGTAAATTATTGTAAATATATCAAGCTTGGCTTAATCTTAATATTTTTAATTTTTTATTTATTCTAGTTTTTTTTTTCATTCTTTTATTTCTTTCTAATTTCTTTTACAGGATATGATTACGCTGATTCCTTGGCCATTTACATATCCATTTAACCAATCCGAAATATCAACGATTGTTTCATTTTTTTTTCTTACCTTATTTTAAATTAAATTTTCATTATATTCTGGCATTACTAGATCTTGTAGTTACAAAGAAATTGGGATAAATTATAAACACTGGATAATGATTGCTGATCATAATTTCGGTTTCGATCTTAAACGAAGGCCCAGCATCCGAAGAATTTTAATTGTCACAATATTCACTGAAGAAAGTATCTACGACAGACAATATTGAAAAACCGTGAAAGAGAAGAACTTCAAAGCAATGCTGACATTTTGGAAAATGAGGCATTATTACAAAAAAACGAAAACAGAAACATTTGAAACAAAAAAAGAAAAAAAAAATAATATATACATGAATTGTTATGCTTTCTTTTTTGCTTCACAATTGTTTGTTTTTATTAAAATCGAATTACAAATATATGTAAGCAGTTTTTAAACAAAACCTATCAACACTCTAATTTAAATGCAAATATCTTCACAAAAGATTAAAATATTGTAATATGCACATTTTAAAGGAAGACTATTAAAAATGTATTTGTTGAAAAAAATCACATTTGAAATTAAAAAAACATCCGTTTGATTGAAAAGATAATTGTTAAAAATGGTAAGGACTGTGTGTGATTTTCATTTGTCCATATTACCTTTACTATCGTCTTCTGAACATTATTAGTTTTAAAAAGAAGCCTGTTTTAAAGATGAATTATAAAATATTGGGAGTGCCTAATAATTTCTATCAAAGATAAAATCATCTGGAATAATAATAATAGCTTTAATCATGAAAGTTTTATACTTCCGAGTATTGAATAAATATTTACATATTAGATAATAATCAGTTAGATAGGGGATAATTTCTTATTATCATGACAATGATAAATTTAAGATTGAACAAATTCTTAATTAAATAATCTGTATTTGTGGCGGGCATTGATTGTCATCCTCTGGAATGTATCTATCGTAAATACAAGCAAATCTAATTCAAAGATGGTATCTATATAAACGGTCATATTAAGGAAGATACCAACATATTTTCAAAATCAAATGTGTTATCAAGACAAACACACGTACAATTGAGTGAAATCTCCATCTTTCCTAATTCAATGATCGTATCAAGAGAAACAGGGCTAAGAAGGAATGGAATCCCCATCTTTTTGCGTTCAACTTTGTTATCAAGACGGAACACGTACAATTGATTGAATCGCCATCTTTTGGAATTTAGCGTTTTTATTGCGATAAACAAAAGTACGAATGGATGAAGACACAGTCTTTCTTTATTTCAACAGTCGTGCTAATGGGTAAAGTTAGTGTCTTTTTGTTGTTAGCAGACAAAATACACATACGAATTAGCGAAATAAGCATCTTTTCTAATTCAAAATTGTATTTCCGAACAGAAACACACGCGAATGTTTGAAGATGCCATCTTTTCGACATTTTCAAAGAGACATACAATTGATTTGTGTCTCTATCTTTTCACGTTCAAGTTGTTATAAAGATAAAGAGAAGTACAAATGAATGATGTCCTATCAAGATAAAAACACGTACGAATAATTGAAATAACCATCTTTTGTTATTCAACGTTGTTAGCAAAAGAAATTTCGTACGTTTGAGAGAACATCTTTTTTTCTAATACAACATTATTATCAAGATAGAGACACGTAGCAATAACGCACATCGCCCTCCTTTCTAATTCAACGTTCTTCTCAGGAATCAAACACGTACAACTCATTGAATTTACCATCTTTTAGAGTTCAACGCTGTTAGCAAGACAAATAGACAAACGGAGAAGTGAAGGAATCTTCTTTTATAATTTTTACGTTATCAACATCAAAACACGCGCGATTAAATGAAGTCCTCAAATCACGTGTTCAACTCTTTTATCAAGACAAACAAGCGCATAAGTGAGATATATCTGCCTCTTTTTCAATTCAACGTTGTTATCAAGCGAAAAAGTAAGATGAGACACATACTCATATGATTTCGCAACGTTATGTTTTAGTTTAAATTCAAAAGATTAGATTCCAGCGATAACGGTTCTACATATCCCATTATTAAAATGACTCTCTGGAAATATCCTAGAGAATTAATCCCAAACACCAACGAATTTGCTTCAAACACACACCGGCAAGCACCTATTCTATGTTTTGAATTTAATGTTATGCTGAATATAGTAAATATTTTACAAACAATAATTTATTCTATATTTTCTACCCAGAAAAGCACTAAATAAACTGGATAAAGACCCCCAGCGTCTATGTATTATTTATGTGAGACAATATGGAGATAAATAATCGATGAAAAATCGAAGGAACTTGAATTGATCAGGACAATAATAAAGACGAAAGTCCAAATCACTGTCTTTTATTATTTGTATTGTGTTCGAAATTAATAAACAAAACTTGAAACAATTTCTCATTTTAGATTTTTTGGTTTTTCTGTCTTCAGATTTATTTTAACGAATTTTTGCATAAGTTCCAATCCACTGGAGAGGAAATGTAAATGACATAAAGTTTCAGTAAAGAATAAAAACTAAGATTCATAGAACAGAAACCATTGTAGAATCTGAAATCTTTATTATTCTCACTGGATTCGCTAAAATGTCAATTTTCTTCACTTCATTTGTCGTAGTCGTTAACCTCATCATAATCACAGAAATTCTTGGATGTTTTTTTTTACAAACGACTAAATAATACAAAATGTATTTAGAACGCCATCATATTTTTTCGAAATTTTTACTATCTTCCATCAAATTCTAATTTCTTTCAATGAACTTGAATACCATTATTACCGCATCATACATAGATTGTAATGTATTTATTAATCATATTTCATTCATTTACATATTCATAACAGATAAATGGGTTTTTGTCACTGAAGACTAAATGGCAACAAGTGTATTAAAATCTGCAGCACCTTCCTCAGTATTCACGTCGTCTCCATCACTTCAGTTGGTCTGGACAGTGTCAATCGATCTTGGTATTTTAAGTTATTTTACTCTCATCTCCATTGATTTTTTTTTTCCTTTACAAAGTGCAGCAGATCATTTTAGAACAACTTTTCAAGTTCAACCCGTTCTGGTAATTTTTTTGACAAAAATGAATTGAGTATTGATGATTATTAAAGAAATGTCTTTTATCCGTCAAGTGTTTGCTTTGACGAGTTAAAAAAATATAAAATATCAAAAGAATTCTCTCGTCGATTTCTCAAACCTTGTGACCATAAATTCATCCAGGTAAAGAGAAAAATAGCGGAAGTTTTAAAAAATTCTTCAAACATTAATTTTTCTGTCACCAAATCAACAACCAACAGCATTTATTTAACAAGAAAACTACAGGGTGTCTTTAAAAATGATATGCAATTATTTTTTTTCTCCGTAGAATTAACGTAAATTTCATAGATTGCATTCTGGGTAGTAGAACAAGGTGGTCCAACATTTTTTATGTGCCGTGTTCTTCAGGATCACGGCTCTTCACAACATTCTTTGTCTCAAAGATTGCCTTCTGGATAGAGCTTAATATGGACCATCATTTTCTATGTGCCGCGTCGCTTCAGGATCATAGCTCTCCACGACATTCTTTGTCTCAAAGATTGCCTTCTGGATAGAGCTTAATATGAACCGTCATTTTCTAGGTGCCGCGTCTCTTCAGGATCATGGCTCTCCTCAACATTCTTTGTCTCAAAGATTGCCTTCTGGATGAGAGCATAATGTGGTCCATCATATTCTATGTGCCGCGTATCTTCAGGGTCATGGCTCTCCACAACTTTCTTTGTCTCACAGATTGCCTTCTGGATGAGAACTCAATGTGTACCATCATCATCTATGTGCCGCGTCCCTTCAGGATCATAGCTCTCCACGACATTCCTTGTCTCACAGATTGCTTTCTCGATGAGAACTTAATGTGTACCATCATCTTCTATGTGCCGCGTCTTTTCAGTTTCATGGCTCTCCACAACTTTCTATATGAGTGGCTCTTAGCAGTTTCCCTCTCTTTGCTAAGTCCTCCAACCCCGTTCCACCTTCCAATCACACAAGCTTGTCGGGTTGTTAGCCGTTTGTCTTTCCCTATCTCTCTTGTCCTGAGTATACCCCATTACGCTTAAGTTTATCAAGCCCTTCTTACTCATTCTGTGTCTCAGGAATGTCAGCTCTCTTTTCTTGATTTTACGTATAAGCGTTCTTTCTGTTGCCTTTTTTTAAGACTTCCTCGTTGTCTTCTCCCTCCGTCCATGGATTTTCAGTATTTTTCTTTAGAACTACATTTCTGTTGCTTTTATTTTTACCTCTTTCGTGGAAAGATTGTCCAGCATTCACTATCATATAATGGGGTGGATACCACATAGGAATCTAGCACTATTCTTTGTGGTTCATATATTGCCTTCTGGACTGGAGCACAATTTGGTCCATATGTTTCTGTAAATTTCCGTTGTCAGCTGATTGGTGAACTTCTTGACAACGCGAAACATTGGTCTGACGCTCATATTATCACCGTAATAACAGAACAGGTCTTAAAGAGACAGAAATTCATGACGGACGCTGCATTTAAACTTTTAAAGATCTTAGCTGAGAGAAAAGCGAGAAACCGTAAGAGAGTTCCAAAACCAGAAGTAAGAGAAAAGAAATTATCATCACACATCTTACGGTTACAACTAGAATAGTTAAATTATGAGACCTAACTGCCAATCGTGTAAATTCGTAGGATTGAAGTAAAACAGAGATCAGAGCAATTACAGTGAAAATAATTATAAAAAAGACACAGGTAACCTATGTTACGGAAAAGTGAAAGTGACTAAAGCCGAGATGCCCGGTCTAGAATGATAACATTACAGATTCTTCTTTGGATTTCTTTCAAGAATCTCATAATATATAACAGAACCCCAAAGCCAGATGTGGCAGCAGAATTCAGTGCACGAACAAATTGTAGACTTAAAGGCATGCAAAGATTCTATCGAGAAACATTGTCTAGAACGAACCGATTTTTCTAGCAGTATACCTGGCAATGGGTTCAATATAAACATTCTACTTCATGTCAGTTAATATGTCTTCACGACGGGGACGGACGCTCACTAAGAGCGCTATGATATTCAGTGGTTCGGCTGAGTGGGAAAAGCTGCCTTGAGTTGCGCTTCTTGGACATTGGTTCACCGTCCGTCGTAGCGTCGATGAGGTTCAATTCCCTGCTTCAACTTCTCAACTTCGGAACAGATTGTTCTACGGATATAAAAGGGAGCAGTGACCCTAAGCATGTTAAGGACATTAACTTTGGTTGGCTTTGAGGCACTCAGTTATTGATCTGCAAGAAGTGTTTGAGGCAGGTTCAATTTCATTCGCGTGTGATGATCAGCTCCACACCAGTGAGCCATATTCTGCTGTGAAGTAGCAAAGGGTTAGATCTGTGACGTAGCTTTTAGCGACACGGACACTCCATTTGGTTTTAGCCGCCTGCTTTAGGATACTGTTTCTTCATTCGACCTTGGCTTTAGTCTTTGCAATTTGGTCCGTGTATGTAAGAGACCGGTCAAGAGTGACCCCCAAAGTAGATAAGCTTGGGAGAGTACTCTAACCGTTTTCCATTGATCCGTTGCTGAATGTTTCCAAGGCGTTAGTAATAAATTAGCATCTTCATTTTATATGTTTTATTTCTTTTCAAGTGCCTTATGTCTCTCATTGGTGGTAATAGTGGAGAGGCATATCCGTGCATGTAAATTGTTTCATTTATTTATCTTTCTTAAGTTTTAAGTCGTGTTGCCTTTTATTATCTCACGATAAAGAAAACGAACGTAAAAATAATTTAAGCTTCTTACAGCAGTTGTTTTTTCTTTCGCTCTTACTTTAAACAGGGAGTATATTAGATGGGCTCATGCCTTCCCAAGAGCACCTACACGTAAATAGTATCTGTACATAGCCACCTATGTTCTTGTGTCTTATTTGCAATCTGACAGCTCGCTTCGATGATGAGTCCATTTGAAAGTACACTTCAAAGTAGCGTTAAATGTTTAATGAGTCAGATACCCTCTGAGAACCTCTGGATAAGCCCTGGTTCAGCATCTCAAGTTAAGTATCGCCTTAGACTATCGTCCCTGATAAATTATTTTCAAAATGTCTGACGAACGGCATTGTAGACTTTAAAACACCAAAACCATTTATTCGAGAATCCTCTCGACATAGAAGAAGCTATCCAGAAACATAGAATTCAGTGGTAGAGAAAGAATAATTTTATTTCGCAGAGCGCTCAGGTAGCAGGAGAACGTTTCGACTGAAATTGGTACTAATATCAGGTTGAGATCATAGACAAAAGAACACCATCGGAAAATTCGTAAACTTAAGGAATCAGCACATATGCTAGGTCACAAAAATCGCCTGAGCCGACCAACCATAGAAATGAATACAATATGGGAACCAGTAATAAGCAGTACCAGAATTACCCACTGAAGTGCTCGAAGTGACTGCTATCCATGCGCCACTTCGGGATCCTTGCTACCAGCCGGAATACAGCTTCCAGATAACAGTCAACACGGTACACTCAAAATGAACGGTCGCAGTCACTGATCAGTCATTGGTCCAAAACTTTAAGACGGTTACTTTCATTAAGACCTCGGAAGTAGAAACCAGAAACCACATCTTAAAAAGGACAAAGGGATAAACATGTTATTTAATATATGTGGAAGGAGTGTGAGCCGGGAAATACACAGGACACACAGGAGGCTGGGCTATTTTAGTAAGACACTATCACTAGGAAGATAGCCTAACAAGATAAGGGACCCTTTTAGGTTATTGATTAATATGTTTCACAGAGATTCGACAGCAAGCTGAAAAAAAAGATGTATAGCCATTGACACCAATCGCATTTAAACTAAAACACAGCGAATATATCGTTATCATTTAATTAGTTATTTTGTAACTTTGTCGTATATTTTCTGTGTGTGTACACCGTGAAGTCCAAGAGAATTCGGCGAGTTCTGTAAAGTCCACCTGATAAAATCAACCAAGCGTTTTATGCTGTATCGATTGGGTAAACAGTTTATTTACACTAAAACACGAACGTTTTTTTACATTCAATTGCAAATAAATACAGGTTTAAAATAAGAGAAGAAAGGATGGTTTTTCCTTTCAAACTAAAAGTGTCCATGGACACCAAATAATTCTCACCATAACAAATAGTTATGCTGTGTGACTGCAATCAATATTAAATGTGAATAGTTTCATTAATGAATACTTTTTTCTAAAAATAAATGTCTTGCTCACTCAAATAAACGGAAATAATTAGTATGAACTAAAAAAATCAGCAGGACTTCTTTCGATTTTGATAGATTCATATAAAATGACTAACTGGTTACCAATTACGCAGTAACTATTGTGCAGATAAAATTACAAAATAACTTTTTATATACTTTCACCAACATTGTATTTGTTACTTCTCCTTCTTTTTAAATGATAGGCTTCTTCATGATTTAAGCAGTCTTGCGAAAAAAAAAAAATTTTTTTAGATTACAAAGTTTTGGATTTTTCTTTAGTTATTTTTTTTTCCACTTTCTTTTCTTTATTTAAAAAATAATTACTTTCTGTTTCCGTATTTTAATTCAATTTTTTTTAAGTAAAATCTTGTTCCCTAACTTGAATAATTCGTAATAGACATTTTTTTATTACTAAAGCTGGATTTTAGGGCGTTTATTTTGGAAAAGAATTTAATTGCTTTTTATCTGCAGAATTCTTCAAAGTGTGTGAGACGAAAACACGAATTGTAAAATCTTGAAACCCATGTCCCTCTCAAGGAGTACGCGGAACGTTCGTTAAATATTTGTCCTGACCCTTTTTCAGTGACGAATGGTAACAAAATTTATTAATCCTTCTGCACACAGATTCTATCCAGGAATTTACTCATTTAAATAGTGTAGCCTTATCCAAGAAGTGGGTGTCTATCAAATATAATTTTACGGATGCATTAATCCGGGAGAATAATTTAGAAGGGAAGCATTTTCGAAAGAGAGTTCTTCCATTTGTACAACATGGGAATTATGTACTGATAATCAAAACTAATTAAAAGAACATATCGCATTTATTGCTACTTGTTAGTTTCTCTTAATTTCAGCATCAAGGAAGCATAATAAGTTGTTTTTTTCTTCTCTCTTTTAATTGTCTGAGAAAACCATTTTTACCTTTCATCAGCATGCCAGATGCTAACCTCCTATGCCTACTCGAACTAAAGTTTCCCGATGTGAAGTGGAAACAGTATATTGGATCAATTGCTTATTTTGCAGCTAGGGATGTTGGTGCACTATTTTGAGCAAAACAATTTTTCTCTCCATGATCTATCTTACAAATTTAAAAGTCTACCATTATACTTTGTTTGGAAAATTGCTTCTACATCTGTTCTGGTGTTCCTGCTATATATTTAGAGATTCTGGATAAAATCCAGAGAAGAATCTGTAATTATATTGGTCCTGATCTGGCATCTTGGCCTCAGCTGGCAACCACATTAATTAAAAGATGGTTCCATTCTCCACAAAACCTCCCGACTTTGCTGCCGGATGTAGTTTATCGTCATACCCAGGACAGGATTCATTTGTGATATCAAATGTTTCTTTCGGGGAAATCATACGCCATCATTAAAAACGTACTTAACGCCCCGTTCTAAATCAGCTATTTTGAAATATATTCTTCTTTATGTGTCGTGTCCTTTAAGGACGTAGCCAATCATGCCTCTCCACAACTTCCTGTCTCTTGTAATACTTCATAAATTTTGTCTTTCTGTTATTTCTCCTAAACCCTGTTCTGCCATCCATTTACTCAAGCTAAGTATGTCATGCTTTGTTTTCCTTTGTTCCTTTTCCCCTCAATCCAAGTGTTATAATTTGAAAGTCCTCGTCTCTCATTATTACTTACCTGGCACAGGGCTTCGTCCCTGTGCTGGTGATATCACGGCTATGACTAGCTTAGACCAGCTCTTACCATCTTGGATAAGCTATGATCAGCTAAGGTCAGCTTAGACCAGCGGCCCGAGTGAAAACACTCGGGTCGCCACATTAAAAACTGACCTTGTGTCACAACCTGATTCAGTGAAGGGAGGGCGCTCAAGTAAATATCATGTGCCGTAGAAACTTAATCTATCACTTCCTGATGTTAAATATAAGTTTCCTTTTAGCTTTGTGACGTAATACTACGTATTAAAGAAAGACTAACTTCATAGTTAATAACATTGTTTTTCTTCTTTCTTTCTTTTTTTCTTACTTTCTTTCTTACTTTCTTACTTTCTTTCTTTTTTTCTTTCCCCTTCATTCTAACTAATGCATGCGGGCGAGTGGTGACAGTGAATAAATATGCTTCCCTTAAACCATAGCAACAGCAGTGGACAGACGTTTGATCTTTGATTTCATACATGTCAACCCCGTGCCAGATCGCCTGACCACGAAGAGACGCAGAGACGCCAAAATTAAGAATCGCCAGTTGGAAAATAGCGGTCGAAAGACACAGACGTCAACTCTTGGGCTTTATCTGACCGGTCAAGTAGTAAATGCAGTAATCAAAGCAAACTATGGATTTAACTAGTTTTATTTTATCGCTGAACTACAGATATATCTCGTACATCAACTTAGATGACTATAAGCATTTGACTTAATGGATAATGAACATTGAAATTATTCAAGAATTCATACATTCTATTGCTACGAAATTATCATTCAGATCCCGTCTTTGTATATGAACATATCGACCTTTTGACTCTGAGGGACAGATAAAAAATTTAGGAATTCTACAGATATGATTGAAATTCCTGTCTTAAATGCCACATACACGACATGCAAACAAACTTTTTCTTTTCATCTTCTTGTGTTTCCCTATTTTAATCTTATTGTATTAAATTAACTCCACGTATTTGCTGTCGTTCTTTCACTTATGTTTGTATTTTGCATGCCTTGTTCCAATCCTGTAGACATCCTTTACTTACAGGAACCCAGGAAATCATACCCTGTTAAATCTCATATTCCGGCTTAAATATAAATTTAATTTGTGTCTGAGACTTTCGCTGTGGCATAAATTTGATCTCGTACGTAACAGTATCCATTTTCACTAAAGCTTCGGCGTTGCTCACACGTTAATTTTCTTGATATCCTTATTTCTGCTGCCTCAAGTCTCTTCTTCCTCTTTGAGGAGACTGTCCAGTACCCTGTGCTATAAAGGAGATCGCGTAAAGGTTTTCTCTTTTCCTTGTTTCTAGAAAAAAAATGTCTATTTCTTAGTACTCTGCTTAGCTTTTTTGAATGTATCTTTAGCTATATTGGGATTTCAGTGTCACACATTCCGTCATTTGTTAAAACACTTCTTAGATATTTAAATTTTTCTACTTCCAATATGTAATTTGCACTTTGAACTTTAAATGAAATTGAAAAAAAAATTATAATTCTCACGAAAATATATTTATTCGAATGTCTATTTAAATAAAATATGGCGAAAACTCAAGTTCAAAGTAGGCTCATTACGCGCATAGGAGAATTGTAAAAAGATAGTTCACTCCTCTCGGCAAGTTTTTTTTTTTTTTTTTTTTTTGATGAGGCCCCAAAAGAATTAATTATGGACCCCACCCATCTTAGAGCATTGGGAAAAGGAACTACACTGAAATTCAAATAGTATTTCCAATTATCAAAAATGGCCGAAAATCAAGGAGAACGCTTTTGAAAGGTTACATTCATGACGGTTATTCGTGGCTTTTGTTAAAAGCATGAAAGTCGGCTTCGTTCGCTTCGGGTTATTGATTTTATGGGCGGGACAAAATAAAAAATCTCGTAGGTTCTGTGTCATCAGTTGATGTCCGAATCGCAGATCGAAACAGACATTTGAAGACAACTCGGCAGAGGAAGTAAAAAGCAACAACGTTCAAGGTAAGGATGATTAAAACATTTTTTTATTTAAAAAGCACAACGCAAACACCCATACACACCAACACACATATACACCAACACACCCATATATATATATATATATATATATATATATATATATATATATATATATATATATTATCAGTGTGTGTGTATGAAAAGAAAGATATGTGTTCTCTTGCATGTATTATTTTTTGTTGCCACTATTTACTATACACATAACTAACATTCAAAAAATATTTAATTTTACGAAAAATCTTTTTAACGCCGTACCACTTTGCACAGAATATGGCACAAATCCGTATTCAATGTAAAAATGTTATACGTCCAGTTAATTAGTAAGAAAAATGATCATCATGATATTCAACCTGGATCTTCTCCTTTTAGGGAGAGTTACTGCCTATGAATATCATTTCCAGGAACTGATCAAACTAATTTTTTTTGTTTCCGATCCTTGAAAGGGACTGAGAAGTGAGAGGGATCATTTAAAAGTCGACGTGTTTTTATTTTTTTATTTTATTTATTTATTTATATTTTTTTTTTTTTTTTTTTGGTTGTATTATTTTTATCATAGCGGTTATTCGCGTCTTTGATTAAAAAAACATGGAAGACGGCGTTGCTCGTTTTTTGGGTTATTGATTTTGTGGGCGGATAAAAAAAAAATCTCTTTAGGTTGTGTGTCATCAGTTGAGGTCTGAACGGCAGATCGAAACAGACATTTGAAGGCAACTCGGCAGAAGAAGAGAAGGTAAGGACAATTAAAAAAAAATTAATTAAAAATTATATGCACTCATATATGTTTTTGTAACACATACTCACACAGACACACACACACACACACACACACATATATATATATATAGATAGATAGAAAGATAGATAGATATTAAGACATTTTTATGTTTATACATTATTTTTATAGATACAAATATTTTATGATAAATAGTTTATTATATTTATAAATATTTGTATTATAAAAATAATATATAAATATATATATATGTTCATAAAATAATTAATCGGACTTTGTCCATTGCATAAATATATATATATATATATATATATATATATATATATGTGTGTGTGTGTGTGTGTGTGTGTGTGTATGTATTTATATATATATATATATATATATATATATATATATATGTATGTATTTATGTATATATATATATATATATATATATATATATATATATATATATGTATGTATTTATTATATATATATATATATATATATATATATATATATATATATGTATGTATTTATGTATATATATATATATATATATATGTGTGTGTGTGTGTGTGTGTGTGTGTGTATGTATGTATGTATATATATATATACTATGTGTATTTAAGCAGCAAATGTTCATTAAGGAAAATATTAATAAAACAATATACAGTTTGTGCTGGTTCATTTTTATGATCGTCTTTGCCAAATTGCGAATAATCTTTCTCAAACATGGAAGAAATCCCGTCATAAATTGTCTGACGTTCATTTAGGGGAAAATGTGCAAGGAAGATGAGCCAAGATTTTAAAATTTGTAAGTCATTATCAGGGTAGGTAGAGACAATTAGTGAGTTTCGAAGAACTAGTGTAATTTGTGACCTAGGCAAAGAGTGTTATGAAGTGTGTATCTGTGTTTTTTTTTTGTTGGTTTTTATATATAATCTTTCTGGATATGAGCTCTTAAGTTTTTTCTTTTATTTATTGCGGGTTGTCTTTCTTGTATAAGTTTTACTTATACTTGTATAAGTTTTACTTATACTTGTATGAGTATCATAAACCTGTTTTTTACTATTTGATTTTGTGGCCATTAGAACTTTTCTATTTAAAAATAATATAAACACCCCCAGAACACCCAACATATATATATATATATATATATATATATATGTGTGTGTGTGTGTGTGTGTGATTGATTCTCCCGTCAATTTCGACATATGAGGATCCGACAACCTCATTCATTTTTTATGTTTGTGTCATATGTAACACTTCAGTCCCGCCAGTGACCTGCATACATGCCCACATATTGTGCAACATTGACGATCTCGGGACATAACCACAGGAATATTTTCTGGAGCCTTTTTGCTGTCGTCTTTCGTCTCCTAGCCGCTCAGCACGCCTATTTCGAAATTACTGATATCACTCTAGCACAAATATCTACAGTTCTTTCTATCCATGGTAAGTCAGTATGAGGCACATTGACAGCTGGGAGGCTACTCTTTAGCTTGCCTTTATACCTGAACCACAGCTGTCCACAAGTCTTTTGTCTACTGTCAAGATGGCGAAACACGAGGACCTTACGTATTCTTTCGTTAATCAAGTAATATATATATATATGTGTGTGTGTGTGTGTGTGTGCGTAGTGTCATTGAATGGCAACTGAGAAAAATTATCTGTCACGCATCTTGCTCTAAAAAAGGATTTCGTCAGACTCAAGTAATATTTTTGTTTATGGAACTATATACCGGATGTAACAGCAATATTGTTCAAATCGTGCAACAGCAAAATTATCTAAAGCTTTGAAACAGTGTACCCTAGAAATGTACCCTAGAAAGATATCTTACTGAAATTTTCCAAGGTTTTTACAACACTATTGAACTCTACTTTGAACAATAAGGATGGATGTAGCTATAAGGTGAAGGGATGAACCCCCTTGCTGTTGTGACTCCTGATAGTTTTCCTCTCTAAATTTCTATCTTTTTTAAACTTGTTCCCCCATTTTCTTGATGGTTCTTGAATGAACTTTGGAGATGAAGAGACAGTATGAATGTTAGTACCATTACTAAAAGCCTGAATGTTATTTTTCCTCCCACCATTGCTCACTTCGGAAGACATAGTGGGTCTGATACAAAACGAATTTAACCTGTTCTCTTTCTAGCTGAATAACTCAAACGGTTGTTCAGTGATTCTTATTACAAATGGTATCAAGATATCTAAACGTCTTATCAGAAAACCTGGAAAAACAGAAATTCAATTAGTTTAGTGTTTTTTTTTTTTGTTTTTTTTGTTTTTGTTTTTTAGATATTAAACATTTTGTGGGATGGACAATGTTCCTACGCTGTTACAGGATTTGAACAATTTTGCTGTTACACTCGGTATGCAGAGGGAGAAAATATTAACTTAAACATCGGTTATAATTAAGGGGAGTGTTGAAGATGTGGGAGCGCTAAAGAGTTTCAAAAAATTTTAGGTTTTAAAATTGTGAAACTCAAAATTTTATAATTTTTTTTTTTTGGCACAAATCAATTATTTGTGGTGGTAAACGCGATGCTCTAAACTAACTTTTGTGTAATATTATTTCATTATTGGCCTTCTAGAAACTAAACTCTGTTAAAAAAGAAAGGAGAAAGAACAGAGAACATCTTAACACTTTGTTGCCTTTTCTCGAATAATCTCCCTAATAAATCCATGAAAAATACCGGCTTCCCAATATTTTGTTTCCTGTGTTGACCATGTTTGCCGTAGTCTCTGAATATGGAATCCAGTGAAGTCCGTAATGTCTTCAATATCAGAGGTTGGCAGTGTAGATTCGGAGAAAGTAGCGGCTGTTAAGTAATTCTTTAAGTCTTCGATATCAGGTTGGCAGTGAAGATATTTTTGGGAGAAAAAACAAAATGGCTGCCTTTATACACGTCGGATTGAATATTTTGAGCTTTCTGATTGGTTAACCCTTCTCTTGGTGGACTATAAAATGAGTCAGCTCATTTTGGCTAGCTCACTAGTACATACATATATCCCAAAAAACTGTAACATCCTGTTCCCAAATAGTCTGAATAAATCCGTGAAAAACAGCTGCTTCCTCACAGCAGAAGAGATAAGGCCCTAACTCTTTGCTTCCTGTTCCGAAATACACTCGTGAAAACAGCTGCCCCCACCCCAAAGCAGAAGGGATAAGTTCCTAATAATTTTCCCTCATCTCGAATAGTTTCCCAAATACATCCATGAAAACAGTTCCTTTCCAAAGTTTGAAAGGACAAGGCAACAGAAAAAAGGGTTAGAAAAGATTTTTTTTCTCTTACCGAATAGTCACCCAAAAGTCAGACGTGGTAAGCTCCTAACACTCTGTTTCCTGGTTCCGAATAGTGTCCTGAATGCATTCTGTGAAAAACAGCTGTCCCCAGGCAGAAGGGATGAGGACCTAACATTTTTTCATCATCTCAAATAGTTTTCCGTGAAAATAGCTACTTTCCCAATTTTGAAGAGATAAGCCAACAGAAAAAAAGTGTTAGGAAACACTTTTTTTCTTTTGCCTAATCGTCGTCCGAATACATCCATGAAAACAAGCGGCTTCCATAAGACAGAACGGATGAGGTCCTAATAGTTTGTATCCTTTTTTGGAACAGTCTCCTGAATGCATGCATGAAAAACAGCAGTTTCCAAAAGTCAGAGGTGATAAGCTCCTAACCCCTTTTTCCTGTTCCTGAATAATCTCCTGAATACATCCCTGAAAAGCAGCTGCTCCCCCTTAACAGAACAGATAACGTATTACCACGTTATTTTTTGTCTGTAAATAGTTTTTTTTTCCCGAATGTATCCAATAAAAACAACTGCTTCTTCTTGGCAGAACAGAGATCCCCGTAACAACTTGTTTCCCATCTTCCAAATAGTCTACCGAATGAATATATGAATAACAGCTGCTTCCTCATCGTACAACACATAAGGACTTAATGCCTCCGAATAGAACCTGAAAAGAAATCCGCTAAAATCCGTTGCCCCTTCGAGGTATAAAAAAGAACATCATTATCTTCTTGTAGGAAATGAAATGAAATAATTACAACGGTATTTTAATATTATAATGCCTCATGAATTTCATTAATTCAAAGGATTAAATATGAACTGATACAGCAAAAAAAAGAATATCACAATACTTCATTTGTTTACCTTTTATCGCCGGGGTCGATATTTTTATATACGTTAAAAACTACAGAACGTCGGAATATTAAGTTTACCTTTTTCAATATATCCATTATACTGCTACCATAATGATTATGTGGAAGGAGTAAAACCGGACCATATGCTAACTTATCTATTCCTATTGACAAAATGGAAGAGTTCACTGCCTAACAGTTGCTGCCAACCTGAAGTACGAGTGACATATTATCTGACCAGAGGTAAATGAGACAAACCATGTAAGGATACAGAGAATGCAATTTGACTTCATTTCTACTTTAATCGCAGAATTTGGTAGTTTTCCTTTTCTTCGCACTAATACATTTGGGAAAGGCATAAATCCAATTCTCCCTCGGCCACTCAATCATAGATAAAGAGTAGAGTAGTAAATATCCCGAACTTTTATAAAACGCTATTCATATTAGGCGTTCTCCTTCGGTCACCAAAGTTAAGCAATGTCGAGCTAAGTCAGAAATAAATAGTGAACTGGTTAGGACCACCGATTAATGACCGCAACCTCCTACAATTCTAAATACATTTCGGCTTTAAATAACCCACAAAGTGTTGATAAACCGTAAAAGAGATCATGTCAGCGACTGTTTCTTGCAGTTCATAAGACAATAACATTGTTGCCCTGTCACATATTAATTGGAAAGGAGAAGGGCACTGCCAAGAAATCCTTATGCCATTCGCGATATCATGAAGTGGAATTACATGGCACTCCGACAATCTAATGGGTCACCGGAAACAAAAGTAGGGGTAGGGATGTTAGACATTTTATGACAGTCGTCTTCGAGTATAGAATCCAGAGGTTAGCAGTGAATATTTCGGAGACAGTAGGAAAGCATAGTTCAAGTTAGCAGTGGATATCGCAGCAAAGTAGCAGAGCGTAGTACTTCCTTCTGCCATCTTCGCCTGACAAGTTGACACTGGTCATTCGGCTAGGGTAAACAAAAATGGCCGCCTTTATACACGACGGATACAATGTTATGCGGCTTCAGATTGGTTAACCTTCTATTGGTAGACTATAAAGCGAGTCAAGGCATTTGGATTGGCTCACTAGTTACATAGTATACAGAAAAAACTGTAACAAGGAAGAATTGAATTCATTACTTTAGGATATTTACGAAGCTTAGTTTAGTCTGTCATAAGGCCAAAATTTCTGGGCACCTTGTGGGGAACGAATTTGCAAACCAATTGAAAGTTCTCACAGTTTGAGTTTGCTAAATTTTGTTGTATACCAGGCGGCCTTAAAAAAGATTCATCTGTTGCTGATCAATAAGCAATCAATAATTATTACTTAAATGGGGGACCGCTTGGTAACACGGGTCACTGTAAGAAATCCCAAATATGTTTTCGACTTTAAATAACCAACAAAGCATTGATAAACCGTAAAAAAAAACAAATCAGTTATCTTCGGCATTCGATAACAGATTAGGTCAGAGACCGTTCCTTGCAGTTGATACCATCTAACTCAATAAACGTGTTGACCTGTCACAGATTAATTGGGAAGGAGATGGGCACTGCTAAGTAACTCATATGCTCTTAAAGATGTCACGAAGAGGAATTACATGGTACTGCGACAACCTAATGGGTCATCGGAAACGAAAGTAAAGGTAGAGGGAATTGAATTCATTACATTGGGATATTTACGAAGCTAAATTAATATTGCATAAAGCTAGCATAGCAGGGCACCCCGTGGGTATCGAATTTGATAATCTAATGAAAGGTCTCTCAGGTCGAAGTGGTTAAATATTGTTCTATATCAAGTGCCAATAAAAAGAGGTCCATCAGTTGTCGATCAATAGGCAATTAGTAAGTATTACTTAATATTATATTTATCCTAAGTTTACAATTGTTGACCAATAACTGTCTTATGTTTACTGATTTATTCATAGACATCTATTCGCTGAACTGACAATGGCAGGCAACACTATTTCATGGGTATGGAAAATAATATTTGTGTTTCTTCCTGCTTCAATTTGTGTGCACGGGGAATTTCGCCAATCGTTTTACCAGTTGCTGCCGAATGGTTACAACGTCTACTTGCAAGATGGCACTCAGGCAGGGTTTAAAAGTTTTAAAAGCGGTACAAGCGCAAAATGTGCATTGAGTTGTACGCATCAGGAATTCTGCCATATTTGGAGGATTGATAATGGTTATTGCCATATGTTTCATTCATTTCTGGACAAAGTGATCGTGAACACCACAACGGATCCGAATCAGTTAACTTATTACGAATTAAAAGAAGGTAAGCAGCATATCAAATATTCAAAGAGGATTTTTTTTCTTCTTTTTACAGGATTTTTAATTATGATAAAAAATATAATTCATTTCTGTTTTAATTTGCTGTACGGGATTTTCTAAGATGTCCGACTTTATCAATCGCTTCCCTACCTCCATGCAATTATATTTTCTATTTCCTTTCTATTTTCTATCTTTTCTCATCCTCCATATTGTTTTATTTTTATTAGCATTACAAAATATATTCATTCAGTAATATCGTCATGACGATCAGAATCGTCATTTTCCATTTATTTCTGTCTTTTTTTTCTAACTCAGTGTGTGTATTTTTTAAACTTACTTTATAATATCATTTAGTTTGCTTTTCCGCAAAAGACTTGAAAAGATTTTTTTCTTTTTCTGTAAGACACACAATCGTACCAAATGAAATCGTCAACATTTGTACACAACAGTTGTATTAATGACACCCCTAACAACACTTCTATCACTTCTCAACTCACACACCACCCACCACAGCTGTCTTTTTTACAGTCAGTCGCTAGTTGACAGCTTCGTTAGGTTTGTTGAGTAATATTGATTTACTGATCATTCGCCTTTATTTTCGATTGAGAGCCTGTTTGTTGTCTTGATAGACTTGGTTCAGGTTTCCCAAAAGCTTAGAATATTGGAATTGACGGCGAAGTTTAGTGTGAATTATGTACGTTGTGTACTATAGACAGAGTTGCGTAATTCCTGTCTGTGACCGTGGTCATTTGTCTCTTTACGTTCAAAGACAGCTGGAAAAAGAATTCCTTCAATATAATGCACAATGCTCTTGGTAACTCTAACAATTAATTCAATGAAATGTCTCTGTTATCTACTGAAAAATCAAGTTCTCTACTGTACGAATGCTGATTTATAAATTCTAGTCGCATATGTTAGAGTAGTGTCGATTCTTCTGTCATGCGTCTGCTTGTGTTTTGGAAAAAAAACCCGAATGTTCCTAGCAATTGGAATGTAGAAAAACACTATTTTCATATTGTTAACTGAAAATAACGTCAGTATTTGTCACGTGTGCAGAATATTCTGTTTTTGTTTTTATTAGTTACCTTGTTCCAATTAAATTCATTTCGTATTTTGCTTTGATAAATTTCACATTGGACGAAACGCGTCAGCAATTACTAGTTTTCCTACTGTCATTTTATTCATATTTTATTATATATATATATATATATATATATATATATATATATATTATATACATTCACTAACCCCTTGCATTTTAGTGGCTTTATTGCTTTGCTTGGGGTGAAATGATTTTTTTTTAAATCTTATTATTGAAGATACTTTTCAATAGACGAAAGCTCGTAGGCGATCGCTATTTCCATGGCAAATGTTCAGACGAGTTGTATTCCTGCGTACCACCAGTTCATACCTTTACATCTAAAATATGGCCATGCCACTTACAAAGAGTCGAATCATCCTAATTCCCTTATTGGCAAACAGGAACTTTCAGTGAGATTTTTTTTCGATAGCAACTATTCGCTGGAACAGTCTTCCCTGATCACTAAAATTTTTAATTGTAGAGTAGAAAATGGTTGATAGTACATGTCTTCATGCACTTAGTTTCTTCTCTTAGTCAATAATAATCTACTTTGAGTGGCCTTTTACTTTGTGAAAATTTACCAAATGTATATATGCTTTTTTATATAGCAATAAGCATTAAAAGTACTTCTAATAAAAACATGTCTATCCACCAATGCCTCATTTATTAACGTTGGAAGCGAAGACATCTTAAACAATTCGATTGCAAACAAAAATGCTGCACAACTTCTATTGACAACGATATATAACGATACAATGTAATAAAAGGTACATATTAAATATTATTTTCATTCAGCTGCTTCCATCGGCAGTTTAGGTCATAGATAAACTTGTAAAATTCATCCAGCTTGCTATTCAAAAAGTCACCAATTGCAATTTTCAGTTCATCATCAGTTGCAATTTTTTTTTGCCATTGAAGAAGTGCTCCCGGAATAAATGATAGTCTGTTGACTCCAGGTCGAGCGAGAATCCAACCCCAGACATCTTTTCCAGAATTTTTTCACGGGCGAGCTTTGCAACGTGTGATCATGAAGCCTGTTTTGTGCAATTGCGTCAGTCACACGTTCCATTGTTAAACATCGATGGGCTGATTACCTTTCTGTATTTCTCCATTGAATCACGCCCTTCACATCTCACCTGACACTAAACATAAGCTTCTTTTACTTCAAGTCGGACTTTCCCGGTGGTTGTACAGTTACACCTTTGTCTATCCAGATTCTTTTGCGTATCACATTTGAGTACAAAAAACATTTTTGTCTGCAGCAAACACTTTGGTCAGTTAATCAAAACGGCGCTTCTTGGAGAATAGTGTCGTTCAGGCGTCCATGCAGCGTCGTTAAGTTTACATGTATCCAATTTTCTTACTTTGCCCATTTCTTCTAAGTCATGGTACCCTTCTTTTGTGGTTGACAGCCAGTTTGCCTGCTGTCAGGTGCGGATCAAAACAGGCGCGTAAATTCTCAAATGTCAATACGTGAGGTTCGACCATTTCTTCGCTGATCTTGGAGATCGAATTGGCCAGTCAGGAACTTCTTGAAGGCCGTGCAGCAACCAACTGTGTCTTCTCCAAATGATTGGCTGATACGACGTTGAGATTGACCAGCGTCTTGGCCAGATTTGTAACCAACAGCAAAAATGTGCGTTGCTGTTGACAAGATAGACATTCGCTGGACCATTTTTGGAACACATAAGAAGCTGTGAAATGATGAAAATAATCAGTAACCAATTAAAAGATATTGTATTGATTTAATGAATAAACGTATATACCGGGTGTACAGCAAAATTGTCCATTTGTAAGATAGCTTAGATGTAGCACAAAATCGAAATGAACCGCTTAGGTTTTGAATTCAAATTTTTTAATTTCCTAGAACTGATTGCCTTCCATAGCTAGAGAACTCAATCTGTTCTGCTATTTAACCATACTTGAGGGATATATGAATCCATACATTTCCCAAGAAATTAAATGAATATAATGGTGATTTTCTAATATTGTGGCTTAGAAAAGTGTCACAAAATCTTAAAGTATAGTGACAATCGAAATGAGTCGTAATTCTTCTAGCAGGAAAAAGTTTGCTAATCATTACACCATAAATGAATGTAATGAACACGACTGAATTTGAACCAAACTCTTTGATTCCTCAATCCAAGCCGCTATCCATTACTATCATCGTGCCTCCACAATTTGGACAAGAATTATCAAAACATTTGAATTCGGCTCGTTAATTCCATTTCCCGGTACATTGAACGCTACGTCACCTAATTATCTTTTACTGACTGTGGATTTATATACCGGGTATAAAAAAAAAATTGTTCAAATCGTGTAACAGCAAAATTATCAAATTGTTAGATTAAGCTTTGAAGGATCCGAAGCTCATGAAGGATTTAAATAAAGTATATATATATATATATATATATATATATATTATTTCAGGATCATTTTCCAACTTATTATAGATAATCTTTGCCCTTTCTAACCTTCTAACTGTCAGGGTTCGATACTCGGTAGTGGATGCGCACTGCTGATGAGTCCCAAATATAGGACGAAACGGCCGTCCAGTGCTTCCTGCATTGTGTAGAGGTTTCTGTCAGACTCGATGAATTAATTAAAATATATATATATATATATATATATATATATATATTATTCCGCTATAATTTTCCAATTTATTCAAGATGATCTTCGCCCTCTCTAACCTTCTAACTTTCTGTCCTGGAGTAACAAGGTTTCATGTACAATTTCATTTTCGAGTCTTTTTCACTGCTTTTTGGATTGTCATATGAGAATCTCCTTTCTCACGTGCCAAACGTCTCATGGATTGAGTTACATCTTTGTAACTGATCTCTTTAGCTCTAAGTTAAAATGATAATCCCTCTTCCTGTTGTAACCTCCTGATCCAGTTCTATTCTCTAATGTTCCCTCGTTTTTAAACTTATTCACGGTTCTCTTCATGGTTCTTGAATGGACTTTGAAGATGTAAGGCAGAGTATGAATGTTAGTACCATTAATGAAGGCTTGAATGATCTTTTTTCCTCTCATCTTGTTCATTTGTGAAGAGAGTGGGGCTGACACAAAGCGATTTTTCACTTGGTATATTTCTAGCTGAATAATTTAAAGGGTTTTCAGTGATTCATGCCCCAAATGGTGTCAAGATGGCTTAATATCTTATTTAAAAACCTAGACAAAAGATACTCAATTAGTTTACTGTTTGTTGTCTTTGTTTTTTTTTGTTTTGTTTTTTTTTTTTTAGATTTTAAACATTTTGTGGGATGGACAAATATGCTGTTACTCGATATGGACAATCTTGCTGTTACACCGAGCATATAAACTTGTGCGGAATCTTTGTTTCTAAGCGAAAACTGAAATGATAAAATGACTACTACAAAATGACATCTCACACAACACAATATTGATACGCAACATAATATGCGAAACTGCTCCACATTAGCAGCGAAATTGATTACGGTTAAAACATACCCCTCCCGTTATATTTAATGAAACTTGAAAAAAGAATGATTTCTGCCACTTTTTATATATATATATATATATATATATATATATATATATATATATATTTAGTTTATGAAAAACTAGGTAATCCGTATGGGTAAACCCCCAAGGATAAAATCCAGAGAGCTCAATGTAAATCCAGAGCAAATAATTTAAATAAAAACAGACCACTTTAAGGTTCCATGTAATAAATTATTTCACCACAGCCCTTTTAAAGGAAAAGGGCTGTGGTGAAATAATTTATTTATGGAACCAGAAAGTTGGTCTACCAAAATTTAAAATATATATATATATATATATATATATATATATATATATATATATTCTATACATACATATATATTCTATTTATGCATATATATACTATATATACATATATATTCTATGCGCAGTAAACGAAATCGGTAGTGCGAGTTTAAAATCTAGTTGAAGTCTTATGTTCACCTCAAATTAATACCTCTTGGGAAAGGCATGATTCTACCCTTCCCTGTGCTATAATGCGTCGTCACTGGTATGTCACACAGGTTGCCTGAGAAGAATGTGTATGACTAAGTACTTAAGCAAATAGCTCTTCCATAACTATTTTTTCTATCCAATCAGTAGCAAAAATCTGTACACCAATAATCAGTTTTGACTGGATATATATATATATATATATATATATATATATATATATATATATATATATATGTGTGTGTGTGTGTGTGTGTATTTATATATATATATATATTGTGTGTGCGCGCGTGTGTGTGTGAAGCGAACGATTCTGTCAAGAAGCAGTAAGAGGGACTGAAATATAAAATAAATATTCATCATTTTATAAGGCAAAAAATTTAAAGTATAAGAAAAATTAATATTAGATTTTATTTCAATGTTCAAACAGTTATTTTTTGTAAGCATTTAAATTATAGTTTGTTTTGTTATTTTATTTTCAGTCAATAACTGGAATGAAGTTTATTTTTTGAAGTCAAAAAGCAATTTCGCAACAGCACCATCTTTTCTTGGACAAGGAACATACACGTCTTGGGGACCCGCTTCGTGTACTCAAACCTTCTGCAAAGATTTCTTTAGGAGTCTTTTGATTGATATTTGGTTCTATCTACCAATCAAGAAAGTAAGACATTTTTAATTATTTCTGTTATAATGTTCGTATAAACTCTTAGTTTCTGGTTAATAATATTGTTGCGAAAACATTGGAACAAGTTATTAGTGAGGAAATGGTTTAATCAGATGATGAAATGAATTAACAAGACAACAATAGCGAACACCGTAGTTGATGAAGTAGATTTTTTATAAAAAAGAAGCGAATTCAAAACATCAGAATCTTTTCTTGGACAAAGAACATACACGTCTTAGGGACCTGCTTCGTGTACTCAAAACTTCTGCAAGGATATGTTTAGGAGTCTTTTGATTCATATTTAGGCTTATCTATCAATCAAAGAAGTCAGCAATTCTTTAATCATTTCTTCCGTTACTCTTGATCTTTTATTTACCATATTTAATGACAAAAATGCTGCCTTAGTTACCATTTAATATTACAGTATGACAGAATTAGTCTTCAGAATAAAGAACTGGTAATCTACGAATAGTAATTTGAATTTTAGCCTACAAAATATATCTTTTTACATATAATGCCCGTAGATATTTTGTGGGGATAAAAAGTTGGGTTTTATCTACCATCACTTCACTAACCAGATGCATTTTCACATCTCGAGACCAATACGGAACCATTAATTCTCATCAGGAGTAGAACAAAGGAGAAATGAGGGCCCCGTTCTATTTTTATATTTCTTTATACAATGCGCACAGATGTGCTCATTGTATAAGGAAATCATCATTTTAGCATTCCATACCATATCACAAACAACACTACTAATAGAAAACAGTTGTTGTTGTTTCTTGTTTATGTTTTTTTTTTTTTGCTTTCTGAGGCCAAAAACTGGTAATGTGGCGGGGGATCTATACTAATGATATCAGTATTCAAAATTGGGATCATCAGTCCCCTCACTGTTTCGACTGTCACTCTGACCTGAGAGCAGAAGATCATGATGCTTCCAGTGGAGTTTCAGTTTTGTTTTGCGGCGCCCATATCATCCCCAAGCACTTGACCAGCAGCCGAAGACATGGTGTGAGTCGCCATCAGGTTTTGAATTCAAATTTTTTAATTTCCTAGAACTGGTTGCCTTCCATAGCTAGAGAACTCAATCTGTTCTGCTATTTAACCATATTTGAGGGATATATGATTCCATACATTTCCCAAGAAATTAAATGAATATAATGGTGATTTTCTAAGTGTGGCTTAGAAAAGTGTCACAAAATCGAAAGTATAGAGACAATCAAAATGAGTCGTAATTCTTCTAGCGGGAAAAGTTTGCTAATCATTACACCACGTAAGTGAATGTAATGAACACGACTGGAAAATGAACCCGACTCTCCGATTCCTCAATCCGAGTCGCTATCCATTACTTTCATCGTGCCTCAATAATTTGGATAAAAATTATCAATACATTTGAATTCGTCTCGGTGATTTCATTATCCAGGGCGATTACCGTTACAACAAATACATATCTATTATTGACTGTGGATTTATATACCGAATTTAACAGAAAAATTGTTCAAATCGGGTAACACCAAAATTATCCAGCTGTTAGACTAAGCTCTGAACCGTTTTATCTTAGAAAGGATTAAAAATATCTTACTGGAATTCTCCGAAGTGTTTATAACACTATTGAACTCTACTTTGAGCAACAAGAATGTATAATTACTTTCTAATTTAACAGAAGTATCGTGAGGAAATCGATTATAAACGAAAATCATATGTTCATCATTAATTAATCATAGCTAAGTATCAGAAGCTCATGAAGTCTTGAAATAAATTTCAAATATATATATATATATTATTTCAGGTTCACTTTAAAACTTTTTCAAGATGATTTTCGCCTTCTCTAAACTTCTAATTTCCTGTCCAGGTGCTTCACATGTTTCAAGTACAATTTCATTTTCAAGCCTTTTTTCACTGCTCTTTGGACTGTCATCGCTGAAAATTCTCTCTCACGTGCCAAATGCCTTACGGATTGAATTGAATCTTTTCTAATTTATTTCTTTAGCTCTAAGTTGAAATGATAAACCTTCTACCTGTTGTGACCTCCTGATCCTATTTTCTTCTTTACTTTTCCCTCATTTTAAACTTATTTACCGTCTCTTGATGGTTCTTGAATGGACTTCGAAGATGGAAGCCAGCGTCGGAACATTGGTACCATTACTAAAGGGCTGAATGGTATTTTTCCTCACACCATTGCTCAGTTTAAAAGACAGTGGGTCGGACATAAAACAATTTTAAACTGCTCTCTTTTTAGCTGAATAACTCAAAAGGTTTTTCAGTGATTTTAGGACAAATCATGTCAAGATGGCTAAACATCTGAAAACCTGGAAAAACAATTAGTTTAGTAGTTTTTTTATAGATATTAAACATTTTGTGGGATGGATAATCTCATATAGGAAGAAAATGAGAACTACCAACACTGAGGTTCGAACCTGACTGTCTAAACTTATGAATGTATTTATCTACAGGTTTATAAATAGCGGTATTATGCTACTGACTACCAGAGTAGACTATTGTTCGGATTACTAGTTGATTACGAGTGAATTTCTTTCTTTCTTTCTTTCAGTGTGCCGTGTCCTTTCAGGATGTAGGCGGTCATGGATCTCCACATCCCTCTATTCCTTGCAGCTCTCTTCAAATTCCTTCCCTCTGTCACCTCCCCCAGACAACGTTTTGTCATCCACTTGCTTAAGTCCGCCAATTATGCCACGCTTTGTTTTCCCTTGTCTCTCTTTCCTTCTATTCGACCCGTGAGTATCAGATTCTCCAGGCCCTCCTTCCTCATTATATGTCCCAGAAACTTCAGCTGCCTCTTCCTGATATTAATTATAAGCCTCCTCCTCCAAGTTTGCATCCTCATCGTTGCTCACACGCTCGGCCCATTAGCATCCTTCTGTAGAACTACATCTTCGTCGCCTTGAGTATCTTCTTCATCTTTAAGGAAATCGTCCAATATTCGCTGCTGTAAAGAAGAACAGATGTCGCGTAACAGTTCAGTATTCTTTTCTTTGTTACAAAAGAAATCCTCCTGTCTCACAGTACTCTGCTCAACTTTTGGAATGTGTCCTTAGCCATCCCAATACGCCTACGGATCTCAGCGTCGCACTTAGCGTCCTCTCTCAAGACGCTACCCAGATATTTAAACTTCCGCGTCTGCTTAATTCCACTGTCTCCTACTTTCAAATCGCATTTCAGGCTTATCCTCTTACTGACGACCATCTTACCGGTTAATTATTGATTGACTACTGAACGTTAAGCAGAACCGCTTTACTAAAAGGTATTCCCTGAATTTGTTAAGTTTGATTGACTCTTACTTATTTTGTAGGTGTTAGGTATTTATTTGCAGTTTGTAATTAAATACTTTTTTTTATATAACATTGAAGTCTTGAGTTGCACTTTATCATTAGCGGACACCCATATGGGCCACAAAAGATAATTACGCTGTTCCATGATTTAGACAATTTTGCTGTTACACCCGGTATTTTCATTTTAAATTTCAGGTTAAATTATCTTTGCACCAGAATAACACGGAGATCCTTTCGGTGATATTTGATGGTCAAGGATCAGATTCAGAAAGTTGGTTTAATATGTCTCACGTTCTGAAGGCACCTTGGAAAGACGTTCACAGTGGAGCATCGTATGTGTACTTTAAGTTAGATTACTAGTAAGTACAAGAATTCTTTGCATTCACTTGCTTTAATAAATTACAATGACCATCGCCTATCTTACTTGGCATTTGTTATATTTACAGTGTTATCCAAAATTATAAGCGTATTTACGATCAGAGTTCGGCAGCTGAATTCTATTCCGATCTAACTCTAACTGACCCAGTGGGGAAAATTTGGCTGGTTACATTCAATACCTCAAAAATAAAACTGGTTACATTTCATCACCGCCGATCAGACCCCGAACTACCGCCATTCACGATGAACGATGTCCCCTTGAGGAGGCGCCGTGCCTTGTGAGGAGATTGGGCCTCAAATTCATACTCGACCTCAAGTGGAATTCCTATATACGATACATCGCTAAAGATGAAGGTAAAATAATCGGCTCCTTGTACCGCTCAAGTAAATACCCGACCCCTCATGTTATCATCTACCTTTATCAGATCAGGCCGTAAATGGAATACAGTTGCCATATTTGGGCGGGACTCTCTGGTCCTCACTTTCCAGTCCAAAAGCGTCTCCGAATCCTTGTTGGGAAATAATTATTTTCCACCCTCCAGCATCTCTCTTACAGGTAGGATGTGGCGAGCCTCTCACTGCTACTCTATCGCTACTACCATGGAAAGTGTTCAGATGAACTATATTCCTTGGTTCAACCGGGTCTAACCTTCACTGCTAGGACCAGCTATGCCACTAGCATAGAAGCAAAACGGTGATATTCCCTCGGCAAGAAGTAAGTTCCACTCAAAAACATCCTCCCCGAAAACCACCGCCCCGTGGAACAAACTCCCAATTGGATGTTTCCTCGATCAAGTCTAGATTCAACCATTATTTTCCCCACCTATCTATATAAACTACCACTTAATATAACCCTCTAATTTGAGTGGCTCTTGGGCCTTTTATAGAATGAACTTTTTTTTTTTAATTTAAAACATAAATTCCTTTCTTCCAACGCTAAGCATATTTCATTTGGTATCTTTTTTTGACTAGAGGTGAATGAACGGACATTTTGAAAACTCACTCATTCATACTCATCCTATTACGCAGTGTTTACGGCCACATTACGTTGAAATACCGTCTCCTGTACGATCACTGAAGTTATCACTGCCCAGATAGGTGACCGCTTGGGGATACCAAACGCTGCAGTGGGGTTAAAGGAATTATTAATTGGAGAGGCGGGTTCCAATTCCCATCGGGTTCATTATATTAACTTACGTGCCTTGGGAAAGGCATGAATCGGACCTCTTCTCCCTGCAGTTATAGATTAATTATTAAGTAATTGTATCACTAAAATCATTATTATCTCCAAAACAAAATTCTTGAAATCTAAAAATATTTTCTGCAAATTGTTGATAAGCCGTAGAAAATAAATCAACAATAGAAACAGTAAAAGGGCTGTTGCTGTCGTCGTCAGCCTTGACAAAGTTCAATCAACAATAGGCATACCGTAATTTCTTGAAAATGATACGCATTTTTTACTGTTAATTAAATGTGATAGCAGGAGTGCGTATTATAAATAGGTTTAAACAAAAATATTTTTCGTTATTGATTTATAATAAATACGTACTTGTTGATTTTAGTAGTCATCAAGTAAACGCTGGGCTATGGATGTTCTTTTCCTAAAAGATATATCAAACCTCTTCACAAACAGAAAACATCAGTTTGCTGAAGCTTTCAATGTGTTTCCAGGATACATGGTTTTCAGAAGTTCTTTTGCCTTCATCCTTATTTCCACAGTACTTATGGAACATCCATTTGATCGTCTTTCTTCTACAAATTCAACTAAACTTTCTTCCATATCTGGATATTGAATTTTTCTTCCTCTAGCTTTGGCACTTGATTTACACTTTTTTAGTTCATTTTTATTCTTTCTCCATAAACGTATGTTTGCCTCATCCAACTCATATTCTCTAACTGCAACTCTGTTTTCTATTCTTTCTGTTAATTCCATTACTTTTGTTTAAAATTTGCACTATAACTCGCACGTTTTGACGACATTTTGCCGGTAAAATAAAATGTTATATTTATTGAGAAAACCGCTGGTAATTTTCAAAATTATTTTAGAAGCTTAGTTTCGTTTTTATTCTTAATGTCAGTCGACAAAATGTCTTCGTAATTTTTTTTTTTTTGACAAAATGTATAGATGCACATAATACAAAGGTTATATATATATATTTCTTAATTTTTGGATCATTTGCTGGAGTGCGTGTTATTTATGGGGGGCGTATTATTTTCGAGAAATTACGGTAAATAGGATGGAAATACTTGTTACTTGATCAGTTCCATGAAAACTATCTTTTTGTTTTGATCGGCACCGTCCTTGTAAAATCATTGTAAGATCTATTTGATCTTAGATCCTATGTTTAAAAGAACTATTCAACTTTCCCTTGCCATCAATTCCCTCCGCATCCGAGAGGTCCAAAACACATCAGAGCGCATATTTTTCTATAAGATTTCTCGAGTGACAGAACTAATTTCAACTCGGAACAAATTTCAACTCGATTTAAAATCAAAGTTATCAATTTCCGTGAATTCCTAAACAAAATGCAATTAGTTGGTGCTAATTATTTTTAAATTTAGCATTAAAAATCTTTAACAGATAATTCAGAATTCATCTTTGTATGCAACATTCATTAATTAGTCCCGAGTTGAAAATTAGTTCCGAGTTGAAATTAGTTCCGATTTGAAATTAATTCTGCATCCCGATTTCTCGAATATTCAGGATGATAGATATAAATAAATAAATATGCTATTTTATGTATAAACAGATCGTCTATCAAATATGGGTACCCGCTAAAAATAATGTTTGAGTAATAAAGATTTGTATGATTAATATAAATATGTATATATGTATATTTCGAGAAAATAAAATCTGTGTTTAAAGGCATTATTAAATAAATAAGAAGTTCCTATTTTTAAAACAATGTAACGATGCTTTAAGGAAATTATTCTCAACATCAGAATATCAATAATATTCAAAGGAATTTCATTGAATGTTTATTTTAAACAGAAAAGAATTTAAGACGCGAACTACCCTTTTAATTACCTTACTTAGTATGGAGTCAAGTAACTTTCATGATAGTATGCTAGTATTACTTAAGCTTATCTCAGTCTGGTACAAGGTCATTTTAAATTGAGAGACTGAGAATAGAAATATGAATATTGGTAATGATCCATGTGAATTAATGTTTTCTATGTTCAAGTGAGTATTTATTTGATCAACAAAAATTAGAAAATGTTTGACCAGAATATTTGACTGCATTTATATTACGGACTGAGAGAGTCCAGCATATTATGTCCATATCACGTTGAAAAAACGGTTCTCGTACGAACACCGTGCTTAAGCAACGTCAAGCCTGGTCAGTACCTAGATGGGTGACCGGTTGGGAATAAATTGCAGTAACCTTGGATGTGGGGGAGATGTAATGGATAACGATCCGGAATCGAAAATCGGAGAACCTAATTCCAATTCCAGTCGGGTAGGTTATATTCACTTAGGGGCAAATGGCATGAATGCTATGGATTAATTGGTTGGGTTGTATCAGAAAACAATTATGACTTCCAAAAAATTCTTACAATCTAAAAATATATTCTGTCTTTAAATAACCTGCTGATAAGACATAAAAACAAATCGATTAATGCATTGTAATGACTGCGTGTATATAGGAGAGGTTGCTGAAAAAATATCACCTCGATCAAGCCGATTTTCTACTCAGCCAAAAAAAAAGGCGGGGTAAGGTTTGATTTAAGGAAATATGGCGGGTTAATGAATTTTGAGCACCTCCTCGTAATTAAAAATGAGAAAAAGATATAAATCCTTTTAGAACCTATTACGATTTATATCTTGTAATATAATTATCTAATATAGTGAGTTTGCTTCTCACAAAGTATCTCACTGCTATGATCTTGCAAATGATCTTAGTGTAGGATAACCAGTCCGTCGGAGTTTATTATACAAATGACCTAAACGACAATAACTCGAATTTGCTATCAAAGACTTCATCAAATTTTAATTGATTCATTTTGACGTCAAAACAAAACTCCAGTTAAATTTTCAGGTAGTTTCACCATGTTTTAATAGTTACTGGATTTATTTTAAAACTATATTCTGAATTTATAACTATATTCTGAATTTAAGACTATATTCTAAATTTATATCAATATCCTGAATTTAAAACTATATTCGGTATTTAAAAATATGTACTGAATTTAAAACTAAATTCTGAATTTAAAAATTCTAAATTCTGAATTTAAAACTAAACTCTAAATGTAAATCTAAATTCTGAATGTAAAACTATATTCTGAATTTCTAACTATATTCTGAATTTAAAAATATATTCTGAATTTAAGACTATATTCTAAATTTATATCAATATCCTGAATTTAAAACTATATTCGGTATTTAAAAGTAAATTCTGAATGTAAAACTAAATTCTGAATTTAAAACTAAATTCTGAATTTAAAAATTCTAAATTCTGAATTTAAAACTAAACTCTAAATGTAAATCTAAATTCTGAATGTTAAAACTATATCTGAAAACTATATTCTGAATTTAAAATAAATTCTGAATTTAAGACTATATTCTAAATTTATATCAATATCCTGAATTTAAAACTATATTCGGTATTTAAAAGTAAATTCTGAATTTAAAACTAAATTCTGAATTCAAAACTAAACTCTGAATGTAAATCTAAATTCTGAATGTAAAACTATATTCTGAATTTCTAACTATATTCTGAATTTAAAACTATATTTTGAATGTAAAACTATATTCTGAATTTATGACTATATTCTAAATTTATGACTAAATTCTAAATTTATGACTAAATTCTAAATTTCTAACTATATTCTGAATTTAAAACCAGGTTCTGAAGTGATGCAAAATCAGAAAAAAACACGTTTTACTACAATATTAAGAAATAAAATTATAAAGATTTGATCAACATCTCTAATAGAACAAATAAAAAACATAAATGTTTTTTTTTTTCATCATTTCACTTCTTGCAAGTCAATACAGCCACTAACAGGGGCTTACAAATGTTAGAGCATATGAGAAAAATCTATTATTAAGGAGAGGAAGAGGCAATAAAAGAAAAATAATTAAAAAGACAGATGATAACGATTGATATTGCATTTAATTTTTTAACGATCAAATTTGACAGATAAGCAAGAAGCCAGAAAAGAGTACCAAAAGCGAGAAGTGTGATAGAAAAAACTGTTAAATAGAACTTACGTTTACATCTAACTAGTTCAACAGTAAAATAATGCGACCTATCGCTATCGATGACGTCTGCGAAGCTTCTTTGATATCTTTTCATTCAGTAACATTGTTATTTTCTGTTTTTCAACATTGTTTAAATCCTTTCCATTATCCATGTTCCAACTTATTTTATGGAAAAGTCGTTTTTGTTAGACAGGAAGGTGATCGTACAAAGGAATTTCCAGCGCCATATCATGGAATTAAAAATAAATACAAAAAAGATATCAAAACTTTTAGCAACCTATGATTGGTTCGCATGACAATTATCTAATATAATGAGTTTGCTCCACACAAATTTGTATGAACTTTGTGCCAAAACATGCAAAATTTATTATATCTTAATAAGGTCGCTTATCATGGTTCATGTCGTAGAACAATTCGGTATTATTTTGAGTTCGATCCTAGCCTGGTACCTGTTAATTTTTTTTTAATCAGAATCACTTCAAGCAAGGAAGTAATGCCACTAAAACACGGGGGGGTTACCGGATGTCTAAGAATTAGGAAAAAGAAAGGTTAATGATGAGCAGAAAGAGAAGAGAGTAGACAGTAGATAGCGATTGACATTGCATTTAAATTTTGCAGATTAAAGTTAGCTGGAAAGCATGCAGCCGGACGGGAGTCCCGCAGGCGAGAAATACGAGAGATGAAACTGTTAGCATAGAACTTACGGCTACATCTAGCCAACTTAACTGTAAATTGATGAAACCTCGATGCCAGTCTAGTGCTGCGCTTAAATAAAAAAAAAAATCTAGATAACATAACCTGTTTAACGGGTTAGATAAGTAAGTACACAAACACCGATTTCGAATGCTGTTTTTAAAGGCTGGTATGTTTCTCACGTGACATAACAGAAACTTTTTTTCTTCAGTTTGTTCTTCTGCTCATACGACGATATCATCTCATTTTTATGTTTTTATTCAGCTCCCTGAGAAGTTTTTACATGGCCAAATACCAGCGAGGCTGTACTAAGGATGTCGGTTGGTTAACTGTTATCGAAAAAAGACCGTCCTGTAGTTGGGACACGCAACCAGGTTATCCATATTTCCTTTATTCGGCTACAAATGGGGCCACTCGATGGGAAGCCGGTAAGATTTAGATTCCTGATATAGTTCAATCAGAAATTGTTTTTAATGCTTTAAAAATGAATATATAAATATTGTATATCAGAAAACAAAACAAGAATCAAGAGAAAAAAGAGAGTTGTGTTTTGCTATCTCTCTGCGTAGTAGTAGTCGTAGTATAGTTATCCGTGTGCTGGATAGAAACTGGGCTTTCCAGACAGGTGCTACCGCTCCGGATCTATCCTGACCCGGAGTGGTAGCACCTGTTAGGGTCCCAGCTATGGGTAAATAGTTAACCCCAAAACTGGGGTCAAAACACTATGAAAGTGTAAAAATAGGTTTTAATACCAGAAATACTTTGTAAAAAATTATTACCAGCAATACATTTTGAAAAGAAATATTACCATTATCTTGTCAGCATTAAATAAGCAATTGAGCTTGATATGCTGTAAAACAAAACAAAACAAAACAAACAAACAATTCGTCTCCTGGTAAAGTCACCCAGGGTGCTAAGGTTTCAGGGAAAAGAGCAGACTAAGCACGATCCGACGGTCGGTGGGTACGCGATAAAGCGACGTTCTACATACGAGAATAAATCGACAGCCATCAGGAACTTGCCAATCCCTGATTTGCCGCATCAGACTCTGTCAGTAGAAGTGTGTGTGTGGGAGTGGAGACCGATGGAATATATCAGAAACTCAAGGCATTCATGTTTTTCTTCTTCTCACGACCTCTTTTCCAAAATGTCTCTAACTTCAAGTACTTCAAGAACACGATGTGGAGGTAGGCTGTATCCTAGCTGGAATCCTCTGGTTTCAGAAGGCGGCAGCTGTATGATGGACGCATACTAGATAAGGAACACCCATAAGGCCCTAAACATTGGACGCCATCACCTTCACCTGGCTATAAAACCACACCCAGCAGGTGCCCATTTTCTGCGGTTGAACAAAATCTTGCAATTATCTCAACTACTCTACACTGACCCTTAGTGTATGGTATATTAGAACGCTCCTTGGTCTTCAAGATGGCGCAAGACGTCAAGAGGGGAATTTGCACAACAAGGAATTTGCACACAACAACATCAACATATGTTTCCTCGGGGAAACCAGAATATTCGACGAAGGAAGAATCGACGAAGTGAAATCCACATATTCCATCTTCTGAAAATGGAAACCAGCTACAGAACGATCGGATACATGGAGTGTGTTTTTCGGTCAGATCAACCCTGGTGTATGCCCACAAAATTCTTCCAAAAGCCATCAACAGATAGTGGAGTGGTTTCCCGTTGCCTTCTTCAGAGATACCCTTCCTTTATCATCTATAACTTGCCATTCCCTCTTGGGAAAGATAGTGGGGTGGTTTCCCGTTGCCTTCTCCACAGATACCCTTCCTTTATCATCTATAACTTGCCATTCCCTCTTGGGAAAGATAGTGGAGTGGTTTCCCGTTGCCTACTTCAGAGATTCATTTACTTTATTATCTATAAATTGCCATTCCTTCATGGGAAAGATAATGGAGTGGCTTCCCGTTGCCTTCTTCTCCGATTCCTTTTCTTTATTATCTATGAATTGCCATGTCCCTCTATCTAATGAGTATTTCATGATACTCATCTCAGTCTACGCCCCAAACTTTGACTCTGATTAACCAGTAAAGACGAGTTTCACCGGCAAATGAATATGTCATCCCTTCCGTTACACCAAATGACAATCTAATCATCCTTGACGACTTCAATGTCTGAGTGGGGAATGACGCTGTGTTCGGAAATCCGTGCAATGACATGAGAACCCATTGACAACGGGATTCAACTTCTGAGCATATGTGCTGAGCACCACCTTTTTACATCCAATACTATCTTCCAGCTCCCTACCCAACAGAAAACCAACTGGAAGCATCCTCGATCTAAACAATCGTACATCCTATTCTATTCCATCACCCGACAGGGAGATCGCAGAGAAGTCCTCATCTCCCCCTCTGGGACATCGGTTTCTTATGTCCAATATAACTCAACATTCAAACACGCAGACCCCCACGCATCTTTCACCTAGCGACACGGAAATTTTATATTCAAAACTTTAATGATCAGCTTTAATCATTACATAAATTAAATTTGTCACAAAATTTTCGTGGTAGAAACGAAACAAAACCTGGCGTTATTTGTTGGCAAGAGTTCGTTTTTGCCATTTTTAGCCAATTTACATTACCTCTACGCCACAATTCCCTCGTTTAATTCATTTCGTTACTTTTTACTTAAAAATTGTTTTAACAACTTTCCACACTAAGTTTCCGTTATGAGAATTAAAAATCAAAATTGATTTAAAGAAGTCAGTTATTAAGGCAGAATATTTCTTTCGTATGTAGAATTATTTATTTTTATTAGTCATTGAAATATTTATTGTTATTAGTCATTGAATTATTTATTGTTATTAGTCTTTGGAAGTTATTAGCAATGTGCGATCCTTTTCACATTTAGTACAGTTACATTACTTTATCGACTCGACTTCTGGTTGTCAGTCTAAATATTTTTGAATTATTTATTCTTTCTTGTGTCATGCTCCATCACTTCCGGTTACAAGTCAGAATTGTTAAGGCATTAGATCGAAAAATGGCACCAGAGAATTAAGAATAATAATAAAGAATTACTCTAATATCAGTTTGGTAAAATTCAAATATTTTTCAATCATTTTTTCCTTCTTTTTGTGTTAATAGCTTGTAAAGCTCCATCGAATTCCCGCTGTGAGCCAGAATTGTGAAGACATTATATTGAAGTATGACACTATAGAATAATGGCTAATGATAAAGAATTACTCTAATATCAGTTTGGTAAAATCCAAATATTTTTCAATTATTTTTTCCTTCTTGCATTCTTTTATTTTGATTTTTTTATTTCTTTCTGATTTTCTTTTTCAGGATATTCTACCGCTGAAGCTATGTCTATTTATATATCCATTTAACCAATCCGAAATATCAACGTTTGTTCCAGTTTGTCTTAGCTTTCTTTGCATTTTAAATCTGTTTTCATAATATCCAAGTACTATTATATATATATTAAAAACAATTTCTGATATATTATAAAAACGCAAACATATTCACTGAAGAACTTTCAAGAATATATCAGGATTTCTGGTTCGATACCGAGGTAAGTTTAAGCCTGTCAAGTATTTTTTTTTTTTTATAGTGACGATGTTCAGTGAAAAAATTTGTAAGAAGTTTTTTACTGACAATAATGCGTGAAAAGGGGATACCAAAGTAATTTCGAAATTAAAGAATAGCAGAAAGAAATTGAAGCATGGAGAAAGAGACAAAGAATGAAAGCAAAACGTGTTCGATGTACCTGGGCTAGATTCTTAAAACAATTTATACACGTTGAGCTAACTTCCCAGAACAACCAATAAAAAGTTGACTTCCCAAGACTAGTATCTTAGTAGCATCCATTAAATTTTATCATTCACACGTTATTTTTAGTGGATAGCTATATTTGAATAGACGTTTCGTTTATTTATTAAACGGTATATATATTTATTTTTGTCTACCGGCCTCAATTTTAGGAAATCTTATTAAAGAAATGCTGCGCCGTCCAGCAGTTTAACACTTTTATTAATTTATTGATTGATCGATTCGTTTTCTACGGTTTATCAACCCTTTTCAGGTTATTTAAAGCCAGAAAGTTCAATGTCAATCGTTATTTTCTGTCTTTTTAATTCCTGTTCTTTTATTGTCCTCTCTCTTTAATAGTGCTTTTTTTCTCTTTTTTTCTTTACTCAGTAAAACGTTGCGTCTTAGGGGCTTCATTGTCTTGCTTAGAGGGAGATGATTAAACAGAAACAAATTATACTTCATATATTAATTGTCTCATTCGTTTTCGTTATTACAGACGGTCTCTCCTTATGACAATTGTAAAATTGACTATTTCCATATTGTTCTTAGAAACGAATAGGCAATCGCATATTTCATCATTTACACCAGGTACACATAAGGAATCTATCTTGGGTACCTAGACGAGGTGTAATGGTTATCAAGTTTGTCTCGCTAAAACTACTTACGACTGAGCAGTGAGTTTGCTCATCACTGGGTGCTCTATACTGTCGGCCTTGTGCTACATGTAAGCAATTCTTAGAAAATCACAATAAGGTGTTTATTCCGTGCACATGTGCTAGGTTTTTGCAAGAGATTATTAATCCTTTGCCTGTCCAGGGCATTTTCGTTTATACTAATCGTTCATGCTCGTTTTCCGTTTTATATCTATTGCAAGTCAGGTTATTTAGCAAATCGAATGTGCTGATATATAGTGTTTCACACAATAAAAATGTACAAATCATAAGTTATTTACACTACCCAGTATTTTAATATTTGAAATTATATATCAGCACATTCTATTTGCCTAATAAGCTGAGTTGTTTTGCAATATTTATAAACCTGAAAACAGGCAAGTGTTCATATATGATGTACACAATATTAGATTAGGTCTTTCCTCAGACATACACTTAAATAATAAACTCTTTTCATAAACGTCCTTGGTTTAACATTCTTTTAACATCATGGCTCGTATTCACCACATATGAAACACGGACGTGGAAATCACATGTCTTTTGCATTACGTATGATGCACAGGACAAGCATAGGGTTAAGTTTGAACACTCCTTTTAATATGAAATGATAAGATAATAATAACATGAAATAATGTATTAAAATAACGTAGTAAATAATAATTTTTTGTTATCATTTCACTCCAAACAAATATTGACTAAGCCGAACTCAGATTAGTAGAATCTTAAATGCCCGAAGTCAGACATATACTATTTTTAATTAATAAAATAATGTAATGTAAGAATAATGAAATACTGAATTGTTTAAACAATGTAACAAAATTTTACCCTTTACCTGTCCAGGGAATTTTCTTGCTTGTTATCGAAACCCTAAGGCTTGTTTTAAGATTTATGACTATTGCAAGGCAACTCAGCTTATTTAGCAAAATATCTGCGGATATATTGTGTTTCACATTATAAAAACGACAGATTTATTTACTCTACGCTCTGTGCATTATATGTGATACACAGTTTTGATTATGTGAAATACAATATATTGACACGTTTTATTTGCCAAATAAGCTGAGTTGTCTTGCAGTAGTTATAAACTTGAAATTAGGATTAGGTATTTCCTCAGACATACTTTTAAGAGTAGACTTTTCATAAAGGTCCTTGGTTTAACCCCTCTTAACATCATGGCTCGTATTCACCACATATGATGGATGGACGTGAAGATCACATGCCCTGTGCATTACGTATGATTCACAGGACAGGCAAAGGGTTAAATTAGATTCTATAAGTTGAACAAACTTCTCAGAACATTCAGTAAAAATCTGACTTCACGACACATGCAAATGAATCTGTGAGAAAAGAAAAATCCTAAAATGTAACGCTAGTGTTATTTTTTTTTTTTTTTACTCTTGAGTTAATAATTAATCACGCTTTGTTAAATCAAAACAGAAAATAATTTTGGGTAATTTTATCTAAGGAGCATCTATAAAGAAATCAATACAAAATACTTCATCCGTAAAATTATCATTTATTAATTTCTGGATTCCAGATTAATGTCGGTCGTGAAGGTGTGTTTTTCTCCAGGGAGATTGTGAGAGATTTTGCTTTCCCTTCGCAAGTACATGTATATCCCAAGTTTCACTTGGCTGACTTCTTGTTTATATGTCGGCAAAACCACCGACATTTTTCGACGTTCGATTATGCTCTTGCTAGCTATAAGGTTACCTTCTCTGGTGAACCGTTCTCTCTAGTTTTTTTTTTGGGGGGGGGTCCGGGCGTGAATAACATACTAAAGCATTCGTAGTATTTGATCGCGCCCGGACATAATAAAGTTGTGAATCTGACTATCTTTAGTGGATAAATCTTGGACTAATGTTTTGGACACAATGATGTAACAGAATTCATAAAACTTACGATACAATTATGGTATAAATATTTCTTTACAGATGGGATGTTATCAAGAATATTTGCGTCTTATTCCGTCAGACTATAAGAAGCGAAATTCTCTTGTGATGTTGGAACAAATCAGCGGATATGCTAGGATGAGACGGTCTTGACAGTAAGTCTAGGATAAAAAATAAATACAATATGTGAACTATTAAAGAAAAAAATGACATGAAGACGTCGACAACAGCCGTAAGACAAGAGACAAGAGTAGCGACGCTGGATGAAGGCAAGCATGATAGAAGCAGCAGCAGCAGCCGTGCCATCAGCAGAAGGATTAAGTTTAAAACGCCGAGTTCTCTGCAAAGGACGGACTTAGTAAATCACAAATACAAACGCGTGTGCGCACGCATCTACACATTCACCTTTTTTTATTTAATATTAAATGCTGAATATTGTAATAATTTACATGAAAATTAAACTTTTTTTCCACCAAGGTTAATCATTACTTGAAGTTTGCAGCGTCTGTGTTAAACAATATGGCGAGGAGAAAATAATCGACAAAAACTGAGGTATCTAAAGAAATTATGATGGTAATAACGAGAAGAGATAAAGGGCCTACTCACTGAGGTTTATTATTTGAACTGTATAGGAAATTAATAAACTAAACTGAAAATAATTTCTCATTTTTGTCTTTGTCTTCTTCGGCCTTCCGTGTTAGATTTATTTTAACGAATTGCTGCATAACATAGAATCAACTGGGAAGCAAATGAAAGCGATACAAACTTGCATAAAAGAATTGAAATTAAGATTCATTCTTATCCTAGAGAGTGAATGATAGGGATATTAAAATCTGCAGAACCATCCCTACAAATTCCACATCTAATTCTCTTATTTCCTTCTTATTTCATTTTTATTTTTCTTATATAACATCTTGCTTACTTTTGTTGACATAATCAAAACCAAGTTGCTTGAATAATTCTCTGTGTATCACACTTCGTTCTCTTTCATTATCAGTGTATCACTGTTCATTCTGTTTCATTCAATTTCTCTTTTTAGATATCCTCTGCGTAACCACATCTATATTATTTCAACTGGGATTTCTTTTTTTAAATTATTATTATTATTATTATCATTATTATTATTATTATTATTCTTTCCATTCATTTATATTGTATAATCGATTCCTTCCGGGTCCCAACCATAGACCTAAGGTAAAAAATTACATCATGACATGCAAGAAATAAAAATAGAACAAAAAGAAAGTATTGTGACTGATCTGAAATAAACGTGTTAATTGTGCATTAAATTTTCATATCTATATAGAATCTATGCGTAAAATCTATATTTTATTTTTCTTGAAAAATCATTTTGAATGAAAATTTTGCTGGGGTTTCTTCAAAAAAATATATATTCTGTATTGTGACTGAACTGAACTAAATGTGTTAATCGTGCGCTAACTTTTCAAAACTAAATAGAATTTATGCGTAAACTCCGTATTTTATTTTTCTTACAAAATCATTTTGAATGAGAATTCTACTGTGGCTTCAAAAATATTTATTGAGTATTGTGACTGAACTGAAGTAATTATGCGTAAAATCTGTATGAAAAGTTTGCATCACATGTCAGACGTCGGAAAAGACGTTTATTTGAATACGAATACTGCGACAAATTTCAAACATCTGAAGAACGTTTTCGTCAGGACTTTTTTTTTTTTCTCTTTTGTTGATCAGGGCTTTCATTCAATTAATAATTGGTTTTCTTACCTATCGAATTGGAATGAAATTTATCGATTCATTCAAAATTCAGACTCCCTTTTAAATGCTGTGAAGAGTGGGAATCTAGAAGTGCACTGGAAACGATTTCACGCAAAAATGGGTGACATTCAACTAGAAGAATTATCCCATGAGATTAAAAGATTAAGAGATTCGCCTCAATTCTTAAACGGGAATAGAAACTAAAACTAGTAAAAAATTATTTACGATATCCAATGAATGAGGAAACGTTATCCGGGTCATCAGTGATTTCCTATTGAACGTGTTCGATCTCTTGAATTTGTTAAAGTAGTGAATGTATTTTCTCTTGCTAAGCATCGAAAAATACCCTGTGAAGTTCTAGTTTTTATCCATGATATTGAATACGTCATTATTCTACAGATAAAGAGCTATACTTGATATGTTCAGCATTCATCCAATCTCTTTGTATTTATTATATATATTATATATATTGTGTATGTATAATATTTATTTTCAACAACGTACGCTCCGGCCTTCTTCAGGTGGTTGCAATGTCGAACTGAACCCTTTATTTCATTCACTGGGGTAGACTGTTCTAGTTCCACGTGCCATGTTTGATGGATGTCAGTTATCGCCTGTTAATTTCCCTCAGAAAGTTCTCCACTGCCTTGGCCGAAACGTTGTAATAAATATGGCGACAAAGATGAGGACAATAGTCCGAATAATGTAAATAGTGTACATAATACCTCATCTCGAAAATATAGACAGATATGAAAGGCCGAAACGTTGTAATAAATATCGCGACAAAGATGAGAACGACAGTCCGAATAATTTATACAGTGTACATAATACTTACTCAGAAATATAGCCAAATACTAATGGGCCGAAACGTTGTAATAAATATGGCGACAAAGATGAGGATAATAGTCCGAATAATGTAAATAGTGTACATAATACCTCATCTCAGAAATAGAGACAAAAAAAATGTTCATTTTTTTTAATGAATACACCTACTCTGTAAATTGTAGTCGTTTTCGTAACTCCAATTTTTTTAATTTTTTTTCAACAGGAAAAAAGGAATTTCAACGTTTTCTCTGTCTTCATCATTTTCTTCCCACTTCTCTCCTCCCCCCACTTTGTCTCTGTCATTTTATTTTTCTCTCTCCTCTGTCTGTCTCTCTCTCTTCGTGTTTCTGTTATTTTCTACCACTCTCTCCTCGTCTCCGTTACTCTCTCTCTCTCTCTCTCTCTTATATTTCTCTCTCACTATCTCGGTACTGAATGTTTTTGTTGTTTTTATTTTTTGCGACACAGTAACAGTTGGCGGGGAGAGATAGGTACAACGAATTCAAATGTTAAAACATCTCACTGTAAATGTACGAATACATTTATTTAGTTATTAATCGTGTTAGAGGAAACATTTTTGAGTTTGTTTTTATTTATTTATATTTTTTGTACAAATGCATGAAAGGACCACGTGAAAGGGAAGCTAGTAAAAAACGCTAAACTATATATCAATGTAAATTGCGTATGATCTGATTCGTCAAACTGTTTTTTAAGCATTTCACTCCAAGGAAGGCGGGATGCCACTAGTACGCTGGAGGTTAAAGGGTGGGTGGGAGCGAGAGTAAAGTGGCGTGATGGAGGAAAGGATGAAGAGAAGGGCGGGGGATAGTTCATGTCGATTGACATTACATTTGAATAGTTGAAGATTATCGCTATCAGGGAAACAAGTAAGAGGAAGGGAGTTCCACAGATGGGAAATGCAAAACATGAAATTAATGGAGTAGAAGAGACGATCACATTTAACCGTTTCAACAATGAAAGGTTGGGACCGAGATGCCAGCCTAGTAGCACGCTTAAATTTATTCAGTCTGAAAACTAGCGAAAGTAGCTCGGTGGAGCAGTTAACGTGAAAACATTTGTAGAAAAGACAGAGGGAGGTGACGGCATGTTTGTGAGAGAGCGACTGAAGACGAGATGCCAGATGAGGGCCAACCACATTGCTTATCCGTCTCTGGATATTGTCGATGACCTTAAGCCGAACAGCGGGGGTACCAGACTATATATGGCAGCAATATTCCATGCAAGGGCGAATGGTTGATTTGTACATTTGAAGGATAGACTCAGACGAGAAAAACTTTTTGGTGCGACACAGGGAACCAAATTTCCTTGCGGTGGATGAAGCAATTGATTCAGTGTAATTGTTCCATCTCAGGTCAGCCGACAGTGTGGGACCAAGTAGTTGCAAGAAGGTTCTCTCGTGGGGTTGAGCATTAGACATTCTGATGGGTGGCAGTGATGGTTCCTTGTGGTGAGTAATAGAGAGCAGTTTTGTTTTAGAGGCATTAAAGTTAACCAGCCAATTCCTGTCCCAGTCTACAACCGATTGGAGGTCCTTTTCAAGACTAACGTCCAGGTTAGTTTTGTCAGCGATTCCAGACATGCTCCCTAGGTAGGATTACGGAAAAGTTTTACCCCTAACCTAACACTAACCTTAAAAACTCCTAATTGACCCTCATTTTTTCTTCAAACAATCGGCAATAAATACAGTAAATACATCAAGTTCTGACATACATTTGCACCTTCTTTTTTTTTTTTTAATTTTCTTTAAGTAAATTCAGTTTGCAGGAAAGGTCTGTGACACCCAGGTTGGGAAAATTTGAAATCGATCTAGAGTAGAAGAAGGATTCCGTATCAAATTTCGGTGAGGTGCTGAGCAGTAACTGACCCTTACAAAATCTAAATTTTGATAAAAAATATATGGTTAATGCAATACTGGCGCAGGCCATATGTTATATGGCGATTATTGACTTTAAAAAATTATATCTAAAGTAGACAGGATATTTTATATTTTAAACAATCGAGGGTTAATGGTTTTATTTTATATTTGAAAAAAGAAAAGTGTATTAATGTTTTTTTTTTTTTTTAATTTTGTATTTAAAATACGCGGATGTAAAACTATGAAAAAAAACTAAAAAAAAAAAAAAATTCAAAAAAGAAAAAATCTGTTTTTTTAAAATAGAAAGGATTTATATGTCATATTTAAAATAGACGAGTATAAATGATTTTATTTCATATTTAGAATAAATGGGGATTATTGTTTTATTTTAAACATAAAAAAAATAAATATAAAATTTAAATATAAAAATCTAATTCCCGTATATTTTAAATACAAATTAAAAAACAGATTACAGTTGTAGGTCCGTTTATTTGAAATATGAAATTAAAAAAAAAACAAACTAATTAATCCCCGTGTATTTTAAATATAAAATATAAATGCCGTCTATTTTAAATAATTTCATGTTTAACCAGGAATCAGCGTATAATATATGGACAGCACCAGGATTGAGTTATCCAGATATTTTTTATTAAAATGTGAATCATGGAACAGTCAGACTCTACTCAGCACCTAAAGTTTATTTTTGTGCATGAAACCCTGAGTCGTATTACCGGTGAGGAAAAAAAATATATATATATATATATATATATATATATATATATATAAAGAAGAATTTGGAAGATAGATGTCTCTGTCAAACTGTATAAAAATGATATAGTCTTCTACAACTTATGGTAACATAATCCTAATATATATATATATATATATATATATATATATATATATATATATGTGTGTGTGTGTGTGTGTGTGTATGTATCTGTGTGTGTGCAAATATATAGAAAATAGGAAAAGAACACGTTAAAGTAAATAATCCTGGAAGTTCTTTAGTATTTTTGTTTTTTATTTTATATATATATATATATATATATATATATATATATATATTGAAATAAAAAGAAAAACAGTCAGATTTATAGTTCAGAGCTATTTTATAAATTATTATTTAAAAATATGACTTCATCGCGAGACAGAAATTACCATGATTCGAAACCAAAACCTAGATCTTAAATTAAACTTAAAATTTAAAGTTTAGTTTCATCTTCAAGAGATGCTGAATAACTTTCAAAAAATGATTTACTCTTTTTATATAAGCTAAATTATTGTATAGTTTAAGTCGGTGGGGGAAAGAGAATTCTAACAATTTTTTAACGTTTTTTTTTTTTTTACGAATGTGGATACAAGTATAATTTACGTTGGCAAAATAAGTATCGTTTTAGGTGTGGGTTTGAAATTTCTGTTTGTTGATACTTGCTTCCTGGCTTATTTAGGATACACTACAATTCAATTGTCATTTTTATTTATTCTTTTATTTTATAAAATACATAAATTTTCTTATAGGAGCTTTCAAATATTATTAAGTCATATTTTTTATACTTATATTTTAATTTATAAAGTTCTAAAATACTTCATTATATATATATATATATATAGAAGTAACGTCAACAGAAAAGCACTAGACGGTCGTTTTGTCCTACATTTGGGACTCATCAGTCGTGCGTATTCACTACCGAGAATTGAAACCCAAACATTTACGATAGGACGTTAACGCTGTACCAGCGAGGTTCGGTTACGAATAGGTAACAAATTAAACCCGATATAGCGCTGCTAGATCACATATTCCGATTACTCATATATATATATATATATATATATATATATATATATATATATATATATATATATATATATATATATATATATATACATTTTATACATTCTTTTATAGATACAAATATTTAAAGTAAATGGTCTGTTTATAATAAACAGTATTAAACAACATTTACCGGCCTAAATGTCCGAGAAATTTTCACAGAAAATATTCGTCCTCTGACAGGATTCGAACCTGTATTGTAGGAATTAAGGTTGAAGTAAAAAGATTATATCTAATAACGAAATGCGGATTTTTTTTACATATAATACAATATATTTTAGAACTATAGTGATGAGGTTTAAACAATATAAGTTAGGAAATGCTAACAATAAGCATGTGAGAGCCCAGAAAATAGTTGGCTTAACGTGTAAATATACAATGGAGGAGAAGAAGAAATCCACTGTTGTTAAGATTAAGGCGGCGGAAGGAATTCGTCGCTAGTCAAAGAATTATATTATTTTATTCTTAAAAAAAAATAGTTTGATTAATTCACATATATATATATATATATATATATATATATATATATATATATATATATATATATATATATATATATATATAAAATAAAGACTTTGGTTAATAATATCAAGGAAAAGGGTGAAGTATTTACTGATAGT
>CAHIKZ030003992.1:0-92868 GCA_903632075.3 Acanthosepion pharaonis
TTTTCATGACAATCTTTCTTGTTGAAGTTCTCACTATGTGATTGAAAAATTAAGAAACTACTCTTGAGTTGGTATTTATTGATTATTGAATATTTATGTATTATCAATATGATGTGAATATAAATACATTTAAAAACACTTTGTTAATTAAATATCGATGTATGATTTACAGATGTTACATTTATTTGATTGTAGGTGGGCAGTTTGATGTTAAGGATAACGTCAAACACAACGAACCTGAACCTGTTGATGATGAAACTGATATTATTGAACATTCGGACTTGAAAGCTGATGGTGATCCAGATACCAGTAGAAAATCAAATGCAAAAGAAGATGGTAAACCAGAGAAAGATGAAGAATCTGATGCAAAAGACAATGGTGAAGTGGTAGAACAAAATTATACTGAAATAGAAACACCTGAAGAAACTACCAAAACTGAAGATGGTCAAAAGGAATCCGAAACAGAACCAATTAAAGAAAATATTGAACATACCGAAACTGAAAAGGTAGATGTAGAATCTACTGAAAATGATAAGATTGTCTGTGATGATCAAGTTACTGATGAAAAACAAGATGATGCCGTCCAAATAAAAGGTAAAACATTATAAAACACCCTGTAACTTTGTATTTATTAGTCACACATCACTTCTTTTCTTAACAATAAAATAATCTGTTTAATGTAATAAGTGAATGTTTGATGTTACCATAATAATGGAATATCTTTTAAATAATGAGAACAGATTTACTTATTGTCTTTTATTTATTTTGTTTTCTTTTATATGAGTTTCTTTAGATATTTTTTTTTACTCTTAACGATTTAGAAAAGTAAAATTATTTCTTACATGTTAATTATATAGATGAAAATTCAAGATTATTCTTGAAGAAAATATACCCAATTCAATGAATAATTACTTAAATATTATGGTGAACTTTAACCTTTGTGCCTGCAAAAAACAGTGTGACAAAAAGGACAGTTTTTCAACTGACAACGCTATTCTTTTAACTACCTTCACTTCTCAGCAATGTTTGTTTTAAAAAATGATGAATAAAACTGAAGTATATAATGAAAGTGAATTTTTATGTATTTTTTGTTCTTGCGAATTTGCAACAAAAATATTAAGCCCTATTTACTTATTAGATTATTTACATTTTAGAAACTAATACAATTGTGCTAAAACTAAGGCAATGTAATATTTATCATTTACCAGTTTATAAAAAAAATAAATGAAAATTTATAAATTTATAAACATTTACTAAATTATTAAAATATGTGAACTGGCTATAAAGAAATTGATTAGCAATTAGTCAAGTTTCATTAAAAATGATTGACAAGGAACTGTAGTACTTTCTTTGTTGATTGCTGGATCATGTAATTTAATAATTTGATTTAATAATTGTGCTTTTAATGAAATGTGTATAAAAGAGGGATTGCTTCCCAAATACACAATTATTAAATTGCATGACCTGGCAGCCAACAAAGTAATTACTGCAGTGCCTTGTCAGTCATTTTGAACAAAACTTATATATATATATATATATATATATATATATATAAATGTACATATTATGCCTCACTGATAGCATGGCTGAGTTTTATGCAAAATGCAATCTTCAATATATCTGAGATTATATATATATATATATATATATATATATAATCTTGCATATATTGAAGATTGTATTATGCGTAAAACTCAGTTTACACTTTTATACTATGTTTCACTTTTATTAAAGCTTCATCTAGAATACCTTTTATGAAAATTTCCAAAGGACAGAAGTAGGTGATATTTGCTTCAATAACTGTATTTCTGAATAAAAGTTTTTAGTAACATCGTTATTCCCCACCTGATGAGACGTTTAAAAGGTTTTTTTTTTTTGATGTTGAAACAAAAATGTACAATTTTGTAGTGGATATGTGCATGTTCTAATGTAACACTGCATAATAATAAATATATATATATATATATATATATATATATATATATATATATATATATAGAGAGAGAGAGAGAGGCAACAAATTCTCTTTTAGGCATATCTGATTGAATAAATTACAAACATTATTGTCTGGTTATTTTTATCATAATACTTTCATATTCACAAATATTTTCCATATATTACATTTCTGGCCTTATTTAACTGTAATATACAAAAATATATATATGTGTGTGTGTGTGTGTATGAAATTATGTTACTTACTCCATAGTTTACCTTGACTTTCTTAATTAACCTTATGAATGAGCATTCTTAAATTTAAAGATTTATAAATTTAAAATTTATATATTTTTGTGTGTGTAAAAATTCAAATATCAATTAAATATATTTGTAAAAAGACAGTATGGATAAACTTAAATTATATTTAATATATATATATATATATATATATATATATCTCAAATATGTGGTGCAGTTCAATTTATATATTACAATGAATCATTCATGCAAAAAGTACATTAGTAAAGTTAACGATATTTTAAAGATGTATTAACCTACCAATCACTTGATGAATGTTATGATCCCTGTTTTTTTTAAATTAGAAACTGTACTAGGTCTTCCTTAAATAATGTTAGTGCAGAGATTTTGCCATTTTATATCATTAACTTTACTAATTTACTTTTTGTATGATTCCTTGTAATATATATATATATATATATATAATTATTTATTTAAAAATATGATTGCGATGGAATCATATTTTTAAATAAATAATTATATTTAGGCTCTACTTTTGTATCGAGCACTGTTTTTTAAAAATAATAACAAAAATACTAAAGAACTTTGGATTATTTACCTAACAAGTTCTTTCCTATTTTTATATATATATTCACACACACACACACACACATATATATATATATATATATATATATATATATATATTATAAATTAATCGATTTAAAATATGTTTTTTTCCGCTACACAGTTATAACCATGTTTCAAAAATAGAAGCTAAAAGCCCCAAATTTAATTTTGCAATTAATAACTGATACAATGATACTGCCATAAGGAAAACCTAGACATCCCTTGTCCAATTGAAGTAGAATATTCTGTAACCATGGAAACGTGATTTTAGCTGTGTCTTTAAAACCCAGTAAGTTTTTAAAAGTTACTCCAAAATTTGCTTGAGGATGAAATGGAACTAATGCTTTTAATTTAATTGCAAAATTAAATTCAGGGCTTTTAGCTTCTATTTTTGAAACATGGTTAGAACTGTGTAGCGGAAAAAACCATATTTTAAATCAATTAATTTATAATATTAATGCTCTGTAAATTTACATTGAGCACTAATTTGTAAAAATAAAAATATCTATAAGAACACCGGATTATATATCTTATTTTTTTCTTTTTTATTTATTTTATATATATATATATATATATATATATATATATATATATATATATATATATATATATATTATATTTTATATCATATGTATACACACAATTTATATTTTATATATATATATACATTTATACTTATATTTCATAGTTTTTTTTTTATCTACAAGTTGGCATAGTGAGTAAGCATAAAAAACATAGAGAATTGTGGGCACTTTAAGGTTAATTGGTCTGCTCATGAAAAATATATAAAAACAATTTGGGGAAAATTTTTTCTAGATTATCCTTTCTGTAAGCTTGATGTTTGTTTTCTTTAATCATTTTTGAAGGGGATCATCTTCATAATATAAATACAGTGTCAGATCTATTGCTGATTTTTTAAAGAGTTATTTGTACTTTTTTTTTTTTTTTTTACTTACAATATCCATGTCACTGATATTTGCAAATACAAAAACTAAGTACTGATAACTTTAAAAAGTTAAAGATCAGTTTGACTCTGTATTTATATTATAAGCAGGATCCCCCACCACCACTTCTACAAGGATTAAGAAAAGGAAAGTCTTCAATAAAATATCATCTAAGACTTCTCTGTAAAAGTGCATGCTTTGTTATTTTATGAGGAAACTTTTGGCTGTTTGTTTTTTAACCTTTCCAAAATGACCTTTCTGCTTTCAGATGATGAGACTAAACCTGAGAATGTGAATCAGCAGGAAGATGAGGACAGAAGTAAAGAGGTCACAAAAAAGAATCAAGTATTAGAAAATGCTGACCAAGATGGTGATGCTCATGATTCTGAGAGTGTAGCTGAGGATAATTTGGAGAATATAGAGGCTGTTGAAGAGAATGGCCAGGCTGAAGGGCCGATCTCTTATGTTGACAATCCAGGCGAAGAAACATATCTGCCAGGACTTGAATATGAAACTCAGCCTGGACCTACAGGTTACTATACTCAAAATGGTGAAATGATATATTTGAATATTGCTGAAGATGGGCAGATGATTTACCAAACTGAAGATGGGCGATTGGTTTACCAGTATCCAGATGAAGATGGTCGTATCATATATCACACTGGAGGTGTAGAAGTTACATATGATGCTGAAAATCCATCTGCCATTGTTGAGGATGCTGTATATGATGATGAGGATGATGATGGTGTTACTGCAGCAGAAGCAGACTATAATCTTGTAAGTTTAGGAAGTATTTTACTCTAATAGATTTTAGTCATTCAATATAAAGCAAAATATACTTTTCCTTTATTAATATTCTTTAAACCTAGAAAATGCGGTAATCCTCTTCATAACCATGTATAGAAAGTGTCTGTATATTCTCAGATAATCATATAGGAAATATATGCCCGTTAGACTATCATTAGAGTTCATGCCTCAATGTCATAGGATATAAAATGTTATAAATACATATATGGTAGCATTTTCTTCTCTTCTTCCTTTTTTTTTTTTTTTTTTTTTTTTTTAAGCATTTCATTCCAAGCAAGGTGGGAGTGCCACTAGTACACAGGTGGTTACAGAGAGAGAAAGTGAGAGAAAAGAGGGTTGTTTGAGGAAAGGATATAGAGAAGGACGGGAATTGGGATTGAGGCATCAGAAGGTGTCAATTGACATTACATTTGAATATTTGAAGATTATAGCTATCAAGGAAGCAAGTAAGAGGAAGGGAGTTCCACTGCTGGGAAGTGTGAGGGAAGAAGCTGTTGGAGTAGGAGAGGTGGTTACATTTAACTGTTTCGACAGTAAAAGGATGGGACCAAGATGCCAACCAAAATTTTGAAGATTACGGTTATCAGGGAAGAAAGTAAGAGGAAGAGAGTTCCACTGTTGGTAAGTGCAAGGGAAGAAGCTGTTGGAGTAGAAGAGGCGTTTACATTTAACTGTTTTAACAGTGAAAGGGTGGGACTGAGATGCCAAACTAGTAGAACTATTAAAGTCATGCACTTGGGGTACCAGTGAAAGTAGCTCATCAGATGAAAATATTTGTAGAAAAGACAGAGGGAAGCCACAACATGCCTGTAAAAAAGTGACTGTAGATGAGAATCTAGATCAGGACTTTTCACATTTCATATCCGTCTCTGGATTTTGTTGAGGACCTCAAGATAAACAGTGGCGGCACCAAACCATATATGGCAATGGTATTCAATGCAAAGACAAATGCTAGATTTGTAACAAATTAAATAACAAGTACTGCCAGTGAAGAAAAAGGTAAAGAAGACAAGAATTGTGAATATAAAATCACCAACTGTAAAAAGGTAAGAGTTTAAAAGTAATTTTATAAGTAAGGAATATTCAGTTGTATGTGATATCTTTTGTACAACATGGTAAAAATAAGATATAATTTTGTTTCATATAGTATATATTGGAGCTGCTTAGTTTATTGGATAGATTTTATTAAGCAAGATTATTCTTCAGTATGTGTCTATATTTCTGAGACTAGGTATTATGTACACTATTTACATTATTCGAACTATTGTCCCCATCTTTTTCGCCATATTTATGTTTCGGCTGTTGTATGCCCGGGCCTTCTTCAGGTGGTAGGAATGTCAAACTGAACCCTTTATTTCACTCACTGAAGTAGACTGTTCTAATTCCATATGCCATGTCTAATGGATGTCAGTTATCAGTTATCTCCTGTTAATTTCCCTCTCCAAGTTCTCCACTGCCTTAATCAGGTATTGAACTCACACTGTTTGGGTCCTGTCACTGGATCTAACTAACGCCTTTATGCACTGTGCCATGTGTCCTTGGGGACTTTTTTATTCATGCCAGTTTCTGGTAGGATTTTTCAATTTGTCTCCATATTTTTGGTGTATCAGGTCCATACTGATCATTCAATATCTAAATTTCTGAGATCAGGTATTATGTACACTATATACATTATTCGGACTATTGTCCTCATCTTTGTTGCCATATTTTTACACTGTTTCAGCCATTGTACGCTCAGGCCTTCTTCAGCTGATTGGAATGTCAAACTGAACCCTTTATTTCGCTCACTGGGGTAGACTGTTCTAATTCCACATGCCATGTTAAATGGATTTCATTTATCAGTTATCTCCTGTTAATTCCCCCCTCCAAGTTCTCTACTGCCTTAACCAGGTATTGTACTCACATTGTTTGGATCCTGTCACTGGATCTAACTAACACCTTTATCCACTGTGCCATGTGTCCTGATTAGTTCTGATATTAGTTTTTTTAAATTAACTAATATATGTAGGTATTTTGATTGTTAACTATGATCTTAAAAAACTTTAAACACAATGTTTACTTATCATCTATCTCATTGAATCTTGATCTTTTCTTGTTCTTTCTCCTCAATAACATTTTCTCAGTTTCCTTCACTCTCAGTAACTCTTTGCATCTTAGTGGCTTTATCACCTTGCTTGTGATGAAATGATTAAAAAAGGCTACATAATATAATGTATTTCATTGAAATGTTGTTTTGGTTTCTAATTTTTTTGTGCTAGTCATGTGATAGATAGTAACTTGGAACAAGAAATTGGAGAGCTGTATTCATATTCCAGTTGAGTTCATTACATTAATTTATGCATAAATAGCCTTTGGGAAAAGTATGAATCCATTTCTTTACAAACAGCTATGGGTTAAATAGTAGCATGTATTTTTGAAAAACCATTGTTATTCTCAAAATATTGTTAATGACAATATTTATTTGCCAAAAAAAATAATTATTCTTACAATCCTAGACATATTTTGACTTTAAATAACCCATTAAGAGCATTTTTTTAAAATTTAACTGATATACTAATATCTGTAGGTATTTTGAATGTTTTTAAAAATGTAAAATTTAATTTCTCACTTTCAGGATGCACCTGCAGAAGATGAACGAGGACCTGATTTCAGCAAATATCATGGAGAAGCAGAGCATAGTGAACATCAAAATACTTATGCATCATCTCCTGAACCATCAAGTACTTCTGAATACAAACCTTCTGATTCTGGTGCCACTGCTGGTGCCAGAATGGACCAAAACCCACAAAATCAATATGAGCCTGCTGATGGCACCAGTGGATACAAGTCTTGCCCAACACCAAATAATAGTTCTTCAAGAAGAGGAAGTCATGGGACCACAGGAAGTAGGCACCTCTTCAGCCCTGGACCAAGGGCACCACCATTTAGGATACCTGAATTCAGATGGTCATACCTACATCAGAAGTTACTCTCAGATCTTTTGTTCTCTATTGAAACTGACATTCAAGTTTGGAAAAGGTGTGTTTCTCATAGAAACTTAAGTATTTTTTACTTTTTATTTATCTGATACTTTTTTTTTTTTTTTTTTTTTTGATGGAATGTTGTTAGACACACCCTGTCTTGTCTTCCTTTAAGAAAAATTGTTGAATTGATTTTATTGTAAAAATTGATGAATCTCTAATGTTTAAAAGAAAGAACAATGTTGGAAGAGTAGTACATCCAGAATGGATTTTTAGACTTTATGATATTGAAGTAAGACAAAAAAAAGTGTACCTGGTGCATATTGCTGACAAAAGTGCAAAAACTTCCAATTGTGCAGTGATATATTGCACCTGGTGCTTTCATTCATAGTGATGGATGAGCCACTTATAATTTGTTAGTTGTCCTTAGGTTTCAGCATTCTTTTGTCAACTATAATCTGAATTTTCTTGACCTAATGATGGGGTCCTGTACTAATCACGTAGAAGTATATTAGGCAAGAATCAAGAAACACCTAAAGAGAACTGAAGGTTCAAAATTTGATATGAAATGGTCATATCTGGATGAGGCAATTTAGAGATTTTTTTTTTAAAGTTCAAGTTTAATAATGTTTGGGAGAATACAGACACTTTTTTTTAAAACATGTATCATTGCAATACACATTTTAAATATATTACTATACTTGGTTTTAACATTTAATACTGTCACATGAATGCTTTTTTTTTGTAATTGGTACCATCCCGTGCAAGGCAGTAAAGCCACTAAGACACAAGGTAATTACAGAGTATAGAAAAATTAGGAACAGAAACATTAATGAGCAGGAAGAGAAAAGAGTAATCAGAAGGACAGTAACATATATATTTTTTCAGATTAAACTTGGTTGGAAAGCATGGAAGCAGAAGGGAATTCCACAAGTGAGAAGTGTGAGAAAAGAAACTGTTAGCATAGAATGCCTTGAGGACACATGGCACAGTGGATAAAGGTGTTGGTTAGATCCAGTGACAGGACCCAAAGAGTGTGAGTTCAATACCCGGTTAAGGCAGTGGAGAACTTTCAGAGGAAAATTAACAGGAGATAACTGATAACTGACATCCATTAAACATGGCACATGGAACTAGAACAGTCTATCCCAGTGAGCGAAATAAAGGGTTAAGTTCGACATTCCAATCACCTGAAGAAGGCTGGAGCATACAACGGCTGAAACGTTGTAATAAATATGGCAACAAAGATGAGGACAATAGTGTAAATAATGTAAATAGTGTTCATATTACCTATGCAAAAGCCAAAGGAGTTGGGCTTTTATGTCATGGATGAATACACTCTGGAAAATTTTTCTTTCTAGGTTATTGAACACACAAATGATTATCATTTGCATGATAGCAGAATTATTATTGGGTATTACAGCATGTCATTTGATTTTTGAGATTACTCTCTTTTGATTCCCCCTGGAAACATTTGCAGTAGTATCATGGTTTAACTGGGAGTTTAGCCTAAGAACTGAATGACTTGATCATAGCACATTTACTCTAGTGCTATCAATGCAGTATGTTGTACCACTGCTACTTTTACAATGATACAGATGACTATACAATACAGATATGCTTGATAACTACCTATATTACTTGGCCATCTGAAACCTGTCGTACAGGAATAGGAATATTCATTTGATAACTTTTACTAACAGGAAAACCACATAGATGTGTCACACCTAACATCTGTACTAACCACTTGGCCTTGTGTCTATAATATAGATAAATTACTATTGTGAAGTGAGTAGCCATGGTCAATTGCAAAAGTAACAGAACTGTCTAACAAACAGAATTGACAAAGTTTGCAATAACAAGAAAAAGAAAAGAAAATAACAAAAAATAATATAGAGCAAGCAACAATACTGCATATAATGCAATATAATTATAAATATAATAATATAGCAAGCAATATAATTATAAATATAATGCAATATAATTATAAATATAATATATAATATAATTATAAATAAATGCAATATAATTATAAATATAAAATATAGAGCAAACAATATATAATTATAAATATAATAATATATAAGCAAGCAAAAATATAATTATAAATATAATGCAATATAATTATAAATATAATAATATAGATAAGCAATATAATTATAAATATAAAAATAATATAAATATAATTATAAATATAATAATATAGAGCAAGCAATATAATTATAAATATAATGCAATATAATTATAAAATATAATAAATTATAAATATAATGCAATATAATTATAAATATAATGCAATATAATTATAATTATAAATATAATAATATAGAGCAAGCAATATAATTATAAATATAATGGTATAATGTAATATAATTATAAATATAATAATATAGAGCAAGCAATATAATTATAAATATAATGCAATATAATTATAAATATAATAATATAAGCAAACAATATAATTATAAATATAATGCAATATAATTATAAATATAATATAATTATAAATATAATAATATAATAGAGCAATAAAATATAATTATAAAATATAATGCAATATAATTATAAATATAATAATATAGAGCAAGCAATATAATTATAAATATAATAATAAAATAGAGCAAGCAAGAATATTGCATATAATGCAAGACAAATTAACAGTAATAAGGCAAAGCAACAGTAATAAGGCAAATAAAAAGTGATAAGGCAAAGCAACAGTAATATGGCAAAAAGTTCACAAACTAAGAATTGGGGTTGACACACAAAAGGAAGTTCAGACAAGTGAACGTAGCATTTAGGATTGAGTAAAATGAAACCAAGAACCGGCCTATTTTATTGGCTATGAAAAAATCCCAGAATACTTTTGTGTTCTTCTGCCTATAAATTGGGTAGTGGCAAATGTTTTGCAGTCATTCCTATGCAGATTGAAACCAGCGATTAGGATTTTATATTTTAGGAAGAAAATTATTTCTGATTATTAGAAATATGAAAGTATCCTTTGAAACTTATGTATATGAAAAAGAAACCATGACAATGAAATAATGGAATTTTTTAATTTGTTTTTGTTTTTCAGTCATAGTACACGTGCAGTAGTAGATTTTGTGAACTCTGGTGAAAATCATATTTATATTGTCAATGTGACTCACATGATCTCACAACTGGCAGACAATCTCATCATGTCATGTGGAGGACTCTTGCCTTTATTGGCTGCTGCTACTTCACCTAATGTAAGTCATTGTAGTAAAGTTCTTTTTTCTATTTTTCAAGAAACATTCATTTCATTTATGTCATATAGAAATTAATAATCAATTATTATTACTTTGATGATTTCTATATTTAATTAACTAAGAATAGTATACGAGATCTTCAGAATATAAGCAAGGATTTCAGTTCAAAATATTCTTCATTTTAGCTTAAACAAAAACAAAATGCCTTCTATTTTTGGTATAATTTATTTTTATTTCTTGTACTCAACCTTTATCACTCTGTATGTGACTTCATTTGCTGTACAAAAATTTTATCCTGCCACTGAAGGTGTCTCTGATCCTTGAACAATAATGTGTTTGAATTTCATAGTTGTGTTGTCATATCCTACTATGGCAGCAGAAAACAACTTCAAGCAAAATTAATAATAAAGATACAGCAATTGAGAGGCCTTGAAAAAAAGTATGCAATGGAAATGAAAGTAATATTAATAATGCAGAATGCTAAAGGTTAATACTATCCAAGAAAGCAGATGGCAAACAGATTGAAAAAAAGGCTTTTTAATATCTTACATCCAGATGAAGAAAGAGAAAACCTTAGATTTCTTAAGAAGGCTTTGAGATAATTTCAAGAGAACACTTAAACAAATAAGTACTCAAACATCACATAAATTACAGAAGTTTATTAACAGGACATGATCGAGGTTCCAGACAAATAGGAAATTCTGTTTCTGAAATTGAAAACAATTTGATATCCTTTGATCTATGTTGTTACATGTATATAAAAATGCATAACATATGACATTAGTACTTACCATGGACAGTGTAGTAACTGGCTACTAATGCTCATGACTGGGAGCATCGTTCTAGAATTGTCTGTGTAAACATACAATTAACACTGACTCAAATTACATCCATAGTCAAAGCAGAAAGTACAAGACATATTCAACAGGTCAGTTTAATTGTTCTTTAGTTTCCATAGTATATAGGAACAGAAGACCTAAGGTTTCCTTGTTAACATCACAACACCAGACATATCCATTTACCTGGACTTGTGATATTGCTAATTGTATCCCAGAAGATTTTAAATGTTTGTCTGGTTCATTATATAATGACCCCAGTTGTTATGGCTGATGGTAGGGTTCAGGTGTATCATAGATACCATAAGATCCTAACTGTTAAAAAGACACCTTGTAGACTTGTGGTGATTCCACAATGATGTGGGCTGTGTTTATGGGCATGGGTTAAGTCCTCTGGTTCACCAAAACCTCATTAACAATTGGCCACACTGTTTCACTGCTCCTTGACCATTTACACTCATTCATGGACTTTATGTTCCATTGTACAAGTTTGTTCCAGCAGGATAATGTACAGTGCCATCAGATTCAAATTGATTTGAGCAGTGTTTTGGAGACTTCTGAGGATTGGTATGGCCACTATATTTACCAAACATGACATACTCAAGCATTTATGTGGTAGAGAGGTCTCTTTTCCTGAAAGGACCCATATCTACAAATATCAGATCTGTGGGAAGTTATCAAAATGCCAGGGATCTATATCTCTCTAGATGTCTTCTGACCATTTGTGGAATTAGTGTCACTGTTCTGCTGCGCTTCACTGGGCTAGAGGGGGGGGATCTTACATGATACTAGGCCTCTATCCTATAACTTTTTAGCATGTCAGTGTAATTTTATTTTTTGTTTTCCATAGGATGGAATATTAACTAAGATTTACTTTTCATAATTAACTTAATAATTGTTTCTTTAATTATCTAGGGAGAAATTGAAATTTTAGAACCAAACCAAGGGTTAAGTATTGAACAAGCTGTATCTATTTTACAAAGAATAATGAATATGACTGATATTGTGGTGTTCACTAGCTCAACAAATTTCTCAGAATTGGAGCAAGAAAAAAATATGCCACCAGGTGGTATACTTCGTCAGTGTCTACGTTTGGGTAAGTTATTTTTTAAATTTATATAAACAAAGATCATAGCAATTTTAAAAATTATCAGTAAAGTTTTATATATTATTATTTAAACTACCTATCTTAATAGCAAGGACTGACCTCCTCCCTATATAGAGTAAAAATCTCAACTAATAATGTGTAATTGTTTACAGATAAAAAAAGGAAAGAATGAGTATATCTACAGTAAATAGATTGAATTCTATGAATGTATTTATTAGTAATTCCTACTGTTAACTATCTCAGAATTTGTTTTACTAAGAATATAGTATTTGCCTGATGGTAAATATGACATTCTTGTTATATGTATTCTTCTTTTACTTATTGTTTATATTCTTCTTTTATTCTTATTTCTTCTTTTTTTTTTAGGACATCTTTTTCTCAAGAACTTTTTTTCTTCTTCTTTTTTTTTTTTCTTCTTTTTTTTCTTCTTCTTTTTTCTTTCTTCTTTTTTTTTCTTTTTTCTTTTTTCTTTTCTTTTTTCTTTCTTCTTTTTTTTTTCTTCTTTTTTCTTTCTTCTTTTTTTTTCTTTTCTTCTTTTTTCTTTTCTTCTTCTTTTTTCAGATTCTTCTTTTCTTTCTTCTTCTTTTTTCTTTCTTCTTCTTTTTTTCTTTTTTTCTTTCTTTTTCTTCTTCTTTTTTCTTTCTTTCTTCTTTTTCTTTCTTCTTTTTTTCTTTCTTCTTTCTTTTTTCTTTCTTCTTTTTTTTTTTCTTTCTTCTTTTTCTTTCTTCTGCATTTTAAAATTTCTTCTTCTTTTTTCTTTTTCTTCTTTTTTTTTCTTTCTTTTTCTTTCTCTTTTTCTTTCTTCTTTTTTTTTTTTCTTTTTCTTCTTCTTTTTTCTTTCTTCTTCTTTTTCTTTCTTCTTCTTTTTCTTTTTTTTCTTTCTTCTTTTGGAAAGAATGGAAAAAAATTTTTCTTTTTCTTTTTTTTTCTTCTTTTTCTTTCTTCTTCTTTTTTTCTTTTTCTTCTTTTTTTCTTTCTTCTTCTTTTTTTTCTTTCTTTTTTTTTTCTTTTTTTTTCTTTTTTTCTTTTTGTAAATTTTTTTTTCTTTTCTTTTTCTTCTTCTTTAAAACTTTTTCTTTTTCTTTTTTCTTCTTTCTTCTTTTCTTTTTTCTTTCTTCTTCTTATTATTCTATGTAGCATAGCTCTCCACAACTTTGTCCTTTGTAACTTTTAGCAGTGTTTGCCTTTTTGCTATCTCTCCTAATCTTTGTTCTGCCAACCATTTACACAAGATTGTTAAGTAGGTTAATCTGTTTCTCTCTGTCCCTCTTGCTTTCAACATCTCCTGTGAGTTGACTTTTCCAAACCCTCTTCCCTCATTATGTGCCCTAGAAATTTCATTTGTCTCTTTCTGATTCTAAGTATAAGTGTTATTTTGGTTCCATGTTTTTCTAAAATTTTGTTGATGCTCACATATTCAGTCCATGGTATTCTCAGCATCCTTCTGTAGAACTACATTTCTGCTGCCTGTTAAATCTCTTCTTCATCCATGAAGAGACCACCTGCATTGACTGCCATAGAGAAGAACTGATTTTATATAATAGTCCAGTACTCTTTTCTAATGAAATTTTCCTGTCTTTTAATACTTTGCTTCACTTTTGGAAAGCATTTTTCACTATTCCAATGCACCTTTGGATTTCAGTGTTACACTTTCCATCCTCTGTTAAAATACTTCCTAGATATTAACATTTTGGATTTTTTTGATTTTGGTGTCTCCCATTCATATTTTGAATCTTGAAGGTATAATATGTGTTTTAGTAGTGGCAAAAATTGTTCAGTTTCACCAAATTTGGTTCTAGAATCAGAGTATACTCTTAACCTAACTATATTAGTGAAATAGGTAACTGCTATCTGGGGACTAGGGATTAGACATATTTCCATTCATTCACTAATTACAAATATATCTTATAATAAATGTTCAAATTAGAAGCTCTGTTAATTTCCACTCTTTATTCAAAATGTCAACCAGAGATAATTTTCCACAAAAGAAATAAAACTAAACATATCCACAATCAGTAGCTATTCTTACTTAATGGGAACAGCACATAAAAAAAACAAGAAAAAATAAACCATGCCTCCATTTTGTCTTTAAAAAAATAATTATCTTATTATAGATAGAGATTAATCTGTCACACTTTCGTGTTATTTATCTACATGATATTTAATCAAGTAGTCAAGCATTAGGGTATTTACTTTAGAGTAATGTTTAAGATGATAGTCTCAAAAGTAGTTCAATATCAGTTAAAAAGAAATCTTGGTGATTCTAAAATTATTTTCCTTTTGTATTTCTATCAAACTATCTCATAATATCAACTTCTTGTTCATTACATGACAGACATTTAAAACTACAAGACAAAGAGCAAGTAAAATGATATTAAAAAATAATTTGGAAGTATGTTTGCTGCCAGCACCTCCAGCAGGCACTGGAGCATGTTCCAACATTCCACCAAGACCATAAGAGCTGGAGGGACAAGGTGGCTCTTATGAACTCAATGTTTTCATAGCATGAGATTCAGCATCACTATTAGAGTTACAAACTTATAGAAAGATAAGTATATATTAAGCAAAAACAAAAAAAAGGTTTGATTTATTTTTTACTGGTTATCAACCTTTTGCAGGTTATTTAAAGCCAGAAAATTTTTTTAGATTGTAAGAATTTAAAAATGATATAATTCTACTAATTAACCCATGGCTGGGGGAGAAGAGGTGGATTCTTATCTTTCCAAAGCATGTTTGTGCATAAGTGAATATAATACAAACCCAAATGGGATTGGAACTTTGATCACCAGTTTCCAATTCTGAGCTGTTATTTATTACACCACCTGCACATCCAAGCTTACAGCACCTGGTATTCCCAAGCTGTCACACATTTAGGTATTGACCGGGCTCAAAGTAAAACAAAGATAAATATGTGAAGAAAATGAAAAGAAAACAAGACAAAATATTTTTTTACCAATTGTTCACCTAATACAAAGCCTATGAATCCCTCAATATACAGGGGTTTTGAATGAGGCTGCTGCATGTAAGAGGATATGTAGAAAAGATATTGCTTAACACCAGAGGTTAAGATTGTAATAATCAGGGAAGCATCCTCTCAGGAGTCTATTCCACAAAGTAGTCATTTTATGGGGGAAAAAAACTGTCTGAATGGAACTTTTTTCTTATAGAAAAGGAATTGGAATGGTTTCTTCAGTGTATCAAATGTTAAGATTATAACTGGTGGAACTAATGAATATAGATTATCAGAACATTTGCCATGGAAATAGCAACAGAGTAGTGAGAGGCTTACAATGTTTTATCTGTGAGGTAGGGATTATAAAGTGGGAAATAATTATCCACAAAGACATGAAGATGCTTCAGAACTCTATCATGACACAAAAGTGGGGACTAGGCAGCTCCAGTTTTAATTTTTGGAAAATAATTTTTTTTATCCATTTTTTTGTTTTAGTCTGTTTACATACTAAACAAGTCTAGTGTGCCCAGAACTAAAGAAAGAAATAGATATATTAATATTAAGACACTTCGTCTTGTATTTGTAATATGTTTTTAATTTTATCAATCTTTGATTACTATATTTATGAAAAGATTTAGTATTTGGAATTTTGAAAATTTAATTAAAAAAATTACACTCTGAATTTCCAATTTATTTCCAATTCATATATTTCTTCTTTCCTTCTGCCAGATATCAAATTAATCAGAAACATTTTAAATTCTTGACAAAATTCAAAGAAAGATCTGTAATGTAACTGATCTTGATCTGACATCTTGACTTGTCACTTTCTCACATGGCTTCCTTCTGTCTTTTCTACAAATATTTTCATGGCTACTATTCTGGTGAGCTTTTTCCTTCGTGCCTTAACTGCATGCTACTAGATTGGCAACTAGGTCTCACCATTTTACTGTTGAACTAGCTAGATGCAACTATCTCTTCTATTCTAAGTTTTTCTTCTTGTACTTTTACCCATGGAACTCCCTTTCAATTTGTTGTTTCTGTGCCACTTACAATCTTCACAAATGTAAATGTAACATCAATTGCCATCTTCTGTCTTCCTGAAACCTCACTAAAGTGTCCTCATTTTTTTTCACTCCCAGTATAACCTCTTGCATCTTAGTGGTATTATCGTCATATTCTGTCTTCCTGAAATATGTTCTTTTATTGTCCTTTCTCCTCACTAAAGTCTTCTCATTCTCTTTCACTCCCAGTAACCAATTGTGTCTTAGTGGCATTATCACCGTCTTCTGTCTTCTGAATTCTTTCTCTTCACTAAATCCTCCCTTTCTCTTTCACTCTCTGTAACCTACTCTATCCTAGAGGCATTCTCTCCTTATTTGGGGTGAAATGATTAAAAATAGAAAGATTGTTTGAGGAAAGAAGGATGAAATTGGAAGGAACTTGAAAAATGTATAACTTTATTTAACACTTTTCATTAGAAATGAGGTAGACATGTGGAATTTAATTTTGATTCATAATAAAATTGTTTGAATTTTTTTTTATTTGTATTTTTACAGTCTGTACCGCTGCTGTGAGAAACTGTCTGGAATGTAAACATAGATATACTCCAAAGACACCTGTAGCAGAACCTTCTCCACCACAACCTACACAGCGGCAAAACTCCAAACCAACAAATGGTGCTGATCCTATTCATTCCCTTATTGGAGGTTCACATCCATCTCCAAAAGTAAAATATGCTCTTATTATTTTTTTATCTCTTTCTAATAAATCAACTTCAGATATTGTTTTTTAGAAGAATATAAAATATAAATATAACCTTTATTTTTGTCTGAATTTCTGGGGTGAATAGTCATCATTATATATATTATTTTATTATATTATTTATATTTTTTGCATGCATACTGTTGTCCTTATCTTTGTTGTTATCACAAATGATATCAAGTCTTCAGTAAGAGCTGTAACAAGAGAAAAAGAGTCATTGCGTGCAGTCAAGCATTACAACAACAGCACTCATCAACAAGCAGGTTAGGTTTAAAACTCCAAGTTCTCCACAGAGAATTGTCCCATGGGACAGTAGCCTAATGGATTAAAGCTTTGGTTTATGAATTTGGTAACATAGTAGTTGTGAGTTTAATCTTTGTACTTGAATGAATTAAATATATTTAGATTCAGTGGAAACAGAGTGAGCAATAACTGAATAATACTAAAAATAAGAACTAGATGAGATATCTCTTGACATGGAAATCAAAACAATCAGTAGATTAATGGATAGCCACTCAGATTGAGGAATTGGAGAGCCGAGTTTGAATTCCAGTTGAATCCATTGCATTCACTTACGTACTAATACCCTTGGAAAAGGTATGAATCCTCTTCTTCTCTATGTAGCTATGAGTAAATAGCAGGACAGAACGGGTTCTATAGTCTTGAATGGCAACTGGTCTACTACAGAGAGAAATGTTAACCTACTGCAGGAAAAAAAAATCTGCCTCATTAGTTATCTGTCGAAAGATACATGATCACCTAAGCTTGTATCATGTATGGCATAAAAATATACCCCTATAGATTAAATGAAGGGTTCATTTCAGAATTTCCTATACATTATTCAGATCAATATACATTTGATGAAGGGCACAATGGCTGAAATGTCATCATAACAACAAAAAAGATCAAGACACTAGTCCATATGTAAATAGTGTATTTACTTTTTTTTTTTTTTAGTTCAAGCTTTTTTTTTTTAGTTCAAGCTTCTTTTTTTTTTTAACTTTGATTGTTGGCCTACATCACAATTATTCCCATTACTAGGTGTGGTTATAGGGTTGCTGGCAACCTGACCACACCTAACCAGTCCCTTCCATATATCTGGTTTTGGAAAGGTATTCATTCATGTCTCTGGAAACTAAATATGGTGGAGTCCATCTCTCTCCAGGTAAAACTGCAACTTGAAGGCTTGTAATTGCATTGGAGGACCCTCTACCCTGCCTGTTTGACCTCATTCAAGGAGCCCTATATCCAGCAATGTCATCACATCACATCACTGACTGTATACATAGTTAAGGAGCCCTGTCCACCCGATGTTGTTAAATAGCTCTTGATTTCACAAAAAGGTTCATTTGCCTTTTGACAAGCCTTGTTTTTAACCCTGCTTGGTTGTCTAACTAATCACCTCAACAAAAAAGACTTGGGTTGGGGGCAGACTGTTTAGTTGCCAATAACCCAACCAACTGAATTACACAGTACCAATAAGCACTTGTAGAGTGGCCAGACATAATGTCGACCTACATAAATACAATATCAGTAGGAAGTAAATTAAATAAAAATGATAATATAATCCATGAGTTCAGTTTATTTCTTTATTACAAAGGATACACTGTGTTAAGAAGAAAAAAGAATATATATATATATATATATATATATATATATATATATATATATATATATAGGAAAAGCCAAAATTCTATATCAACTATGAACACAGCCACAACGTGCTGAATGTATTTGAAAAATAAAAAAATATATATACATCTGCATATTTAGTTAAAACTAAAAAAAAAAAACTTTGATAATAGATAATATAATAACTGAAACTGCTCAGATATACAGAAAATTTGGACAGTTTTTTAAATACTTTATATTTGGACAGTTTTTTAAATACTTTATATTTGGACAGTTTTTTAAATACTTTATATTTGGACAGTTTTTTAAATACTTTATATTTGGACAGTTTTTTAAATACTTTATATTTGGACAGTTTTTTAAATACTTTATATTTGGACAGTTTTTTAAATACTTTATATTTGGACAGTTTTTTAAATACTTTATATTTGGACAGTTTTTAAATACTTTATATTTGGACAGTTTTTAAAACTTTATATTTTTAGTTTTTAAATACTTTTTTTGGAAAGTTTTTACTTTATATTTGGACAGTTTTTTAAATACTTTATATTTGGACAGTTTTTTAAATACTTCATATCCAGAAAAGAAGATATTTGTGTGAATGGAATAAAAGTTGAATAAACCGTCAATGTCACCTATCTTTAATAAAATTTGTATATATATATATATATATATATATATATATATATATATATATATATATATATATATATATATAAATAAGTGAACATTGAGATCAACCCCCCAGCGCATACAGTTTACTATGTTTAAATGCAATCATCAGGAGAGTAAACTAAAATGTTGTAACAAAACAGGCACTATGATGTAAATTTTCTGTCAAAGTAATTTTATACTAAAAGTGTCTATCTTTAAAATTTCTGCTTTTACAAATATATATATATATATATATAATTTTAAAAATTAGGAGATCAGTCAATCACTCTATCTTGGTTTCAATCTTTCTGTATCCTCAGGCAATACAGTCCAAAATTTCAGTCTGAAGTTGAAACCAAGGTAGCATGATTAGCTGATCTATTTTTTTTTTTAATTTAAAAGCACTGCATGTTAAATTTTTATTTTCTTATATACATGTATTGGGCACATTTTAATAAAACTGTTTTCTGGTCTAATTCAACTCTGATCAATAATTATTTTATAATTATATATATATAAAAGGATATCACACTGCAATTGTGTAGTGATTTTTTATATGTTTTCAGTGTAATATCTTAAAATAAATAATGTTGCTGTACATTGTACTGGGCTCTGTTTTAAATGTTATGAATGTTGGAATTTCACTTTATTCATTCTCATCATACCTGAGTATATATATATATATATATATATATATATATATATAAGAAGGAATATTCATTTAGAAATAGATAATTTGAAAAAATCAATTTTTTTTCAATCTGTTGTATATTACATTGTATATTCATTTTGTAAGTTATTGATTAGTTATTGGATGATTCATATAAATATTTGCCTATAAGCAGTTCTCTTCAGGATATAACATGAGTGATACAATTTATAAGTGGAATCTATACATTCAGTTTCTCATAAGCTTTGTCTGATTTTTTTATTTTTATTCTTTAGAATATCGTTGAAAACTTGGGAGGTCAAACTACTCCAATTAAAGATGCTGAAAAATTACTTCAGGATATGGACATTACACGTTTAAGAGCTGTGGTATACAGAGACGTGGTAAGTAGATATGATCAAATTAAAAGCAACAGTTGTAAAACTCACAATAATCATACATAAAGCTTTGTCATGAAATGTATAATTTGTTAATTCTACATTTAATACAGGTGAAAAAAATTCAATAATAGTCCTTTTTTATATTTAACATCTTTATGGACTTTAAAAATATCTTCTGATTTTTTCTTACAAAATTGTTTGAATTTATAATATGTTAATATATATTTTTATAGTAAAAAATGTTTAAATTTCTTTATCATTCACCAGCATTTTAACAATGAATTTGACATTTTTTTTTTTTTTATTTAATTTATAGGATGAAACAAAACAGGCTCAATTTTTAGCCTTAGCCATTGTGTATTTCACATCTGTTCTGATGGTTTCCAAATATAGGGATATCTTGGAACCACCCAGCCCTGCATCCACACCAACTCTGGGACCACACCGTTCAGCAATTCATTCCCCAACATCAAAGGAAGTATCAGGTAGGAAGCATAGACCATGTTATATAATTTTTATTTATTAATATCTTGAAATTTTAAAATCTGATCATTTATAAGTTCTCTTTTATCTTGAACATTTGTATATGTGGTATATGTGTCTGTGTGTATGTATGTAAGTATGTGTGTGTGTAGGTATGCATGCATGCATGCATGTGTGTGCATGTATATATATATATATATATATATATATATATATATATATATATATATATGTGTGTGTATATATATATATATATATATATATATATATATATATATATTATATATATTATGAAATGGACAAAGTCCAACAATTATTTTAAGACATTTTTATGTTTAACCTTCTTTTTATAGATACAAATATCTAAGTAAATGTTCTGTTTATAATAAACAGTATTAAATAACATTTACCATCCTGAATGTCCAAGAAATTTTCATAGAAAATATTTGTCCTCTGACAGGATTCGAATCTGTTGCCTATACAGAACTATCATTTGTTTACATTTGATACGACATGAGCAGACATGAATGTACATGAGAGATTCATGGATGATTGAAGTTTAAAAGCAGTAAATTCGACCTTGCTAACCGATCGATCCTCTATGGTGAAATCGGTAAAGGCATGTCAGGCTATATGATGGTTCCATATAGGAGACAGGTTCGAATCCTGTCAGGACGAATATTTTCTATGAAAATTTCTTGGACATTCATGTTATTAATACTGTTTAATATAAAACAGAGCATTTACTTAAATATTTGTATCTATAAAAAAAATGTTAAACATAAAAATGTCTTTATATATATATATATATATATATATATATGTATATTTGTCTTAATGCATATATGTGAGTGTGAATATATGTGTCTCTGTGAGTGTGTATATATATGTATGTAAGCATATGCATATATAAAACCTTTTTGTCTTAATATTTTCAACTTCATGTGCTAAAAACAAATCTAATGAAACAATAAACTTATCTATATATTAAAGGCTATAAATTAACAACAGACATCTTATTATTCATCATCATTATTACCCTTCGATCTCCCTATGGTTGGTTGGAACTCCATTGACAATCCCTTTTCACACTGTTCAGTCCTGCATTGCTGTCCCCAGGTACCCAACGCCCAACCCTGGGTCTAGAGCTATCATGTCTGGGGAAAGTCAGTTTTCAAGAGAAGACACTTCCAGAAGGATGCCATAGGAGTAAGGATGAGATGATTTTCGTGTCTGTTCAGCGTCAGTGGCCAGCAAACTGTAATCATTTTTGTTTTAGCTTAAGAGAGATTGGTCTCAGTTTTCCATAAATTGTATTTTATTTTTAAACTATCAGAAGGATAGTGTTAAAAGGAAGTCCTTAACTTTTGCAAAAGGTTCTTATAGTGAGCTGTGGATAAATCAAATATTTATATTTGCAATAAATTTAATGTAGATAATGAGAGAAGGTGGAAAAGCTATAAATGACTCATTTCACTGAACATCTGTTATTTTCAGCTTCTTCAGGTCAGAATGAGAGATAGTGTGTAAAGAAAATGCATTTGGTTCTTTTTGTAGAGATAAGAGGGACTATGAATTGGCTTATCAGATACCATGTCAAGTAACCAGAAAGTGTCTGTCTATCTGCTTTCTTGTTTGTTTTTTATATATATATATATATATATAAAGAAAGAACAGTAAGATATATAATCCGGTGTTCTTATAGATATTTTTATTTTTACAAAATAGTGCTCAATGTAAATTTACAGAGCATTAATATTATAAATTAATTGATTTAAAGTATGTTTTTTTTCGCTACATAGTTCTAACCATGTTTCAAAAATGAATTTTGTTTTAGCTGTGTATTTAAAACCCAGTAATTTTAAGTTACTCCAAAATTTGCTTGAGGATGAAATGGAACTAATGTCTTTAATTTAATTACAAAATTAAATTGGGCTTTTACCTTCCATTTTTTGAAACATGGTTAGAACTGTGTATGAAAAAAAAAACATATTTTAAATCAATTAATTTATATATATATATATATATATATATATATATATATATATATATATATATTTGGTTGGATAGATGTGAGTTTGTGACCCTTGGTTTCACGCTAACTGGATTGTCAGACAAACTGATTAATTTTTTAAAATTTTGGGTTTATGTAGATTGCGTGTATTATTATTATTATGGAATATGGGGAACAAATGGGGATGTTATGTAAAACGCAATCATTTATTTTTGCAAAATGAAATATTTAAAAACACATATATACTTGGTGTCCATCGAGACTCATACATATATAAACATATGAAATAGACAGTTTCGGATATGACATATGTATGTACGGGAATGTTTGTTTTATACACTCAATTTTTATATGTTGAAATTAAAAAATAAAGTTTTAAATTGGTAAAATTTTCGAAATGTATACATGTCATTTTTTTTCTTTCCACTGAATAATATTTCCTCCTATGTATGTATATGTGTGGTGGGGTTTTATAAAATTATGATAGGTAAAATTATCATTATTTTTATTTATTTTAAAAATTTTTGAAAAAATTTGGGGATTTTTATTTGTTATATTTAAAGCATTTTATTTGTTTGTTTTTGATGACTGTGTATATGTAACAGGTAGAAATTCAGTTTGTAATCCTTATTATTTTTTTATATGGTGATATTTAATATATATATTAAGAGAGGTAGTTTATGTTAATTAATTATAGTGGGTTTTTTTAAATGATAGTAGATGTGATGTGATAGAAAATGTTTTATATATATATATATATATATATATATATATACATATATATATTTAATAAAGAATGTAAAACAAATTTTTTATTTATTAATAAGAAAATTTTTTATCACTTTAAACATTATTAAAGTGGATACTTATATTTGAGTAAAATTCCATTTATTTATTAAATGTTTTTATATTGACCTGGCATCTCAATTTTGAAATTTTCCCATTGCTGTAAAGCATAAAATTCCTGTGTCTTTTCTATAAATTTATAGTAATTGTTCTGATTAACTTTCCTCTATGGTACCTAGACTCTATGAATTTAAATGCAGTATTAGATTGGTGATAAGATCTCATCATTTTATACCTGAATAATTATAGGTTCTGTGTTTACATTTTCTTCTATTGTACTTCTTGTCTGTGGGACTCTTTTCCAGTTTCTTGCTTTCCAGTCAATTTTGATTTTCAAAAATTTAAATGCAATGTCAATCATCATCTTTTGTCTTAGTTATTGTTCTTTTATTGTTCACTCACCTTAATGTTTTCTTTTTATATTCTCTCGCAGTCAGTAAACTCCCTTATGTCTTAGTAGCTTTATTGCCTTGATTTGGCTGAAATGATTAAAAAAATTCATTTATCATAAAAGTAAATTATTTAAATTTTTATCTACTTTGTTTAATGTTACCAGCTGGTTATTGTTATATAAAGAACCCTCTTTTCCTGAAGTGATCACAATAAGTTTATTCTCCTGTAATTCATAAACAATTAATATTTTTTGAGATTTATTATTTATGACATTTAAATAAGAGATTATATATATTGTATCATCATATTTTATATTACTGTGTCCTTTCAGGACTTTAGTGATCATAGCTCTCTGCAATTTCCTGTCTTTTGTAGCTCAATAAATTTTGGCTTTTTGTTCTCTCTCCTAAACATTGCTCCATCATCCATTTACTCAAGCTCTCTAGGTAGGTTATGTCTTGTTTTCTACTGTTTTTCTTGTCTTTAATCTGTCCTGTAAGTATCAAATTTTTCAAACCCTCTTTCCTTATTATGTGTCCTAGAAATTTCAACTATCTCTTCCTGTTGTTAAGCATAAGAAAAGAAATTGAATTTCTCTAAAATTTCATCAAAATCTCACATGTTTGGTCCATGGTATTCTAATTGCATCCTTAATTAGATCCAAATTTCTGTTGTTTCAAGTCTCTTCATCTAACCTTGTTCAGCAAATGCCATATAAAATTTTATAGGGTGCAATTTAAATTGTCATTATTTTATATTTTTAAATTTTATTTATATATATGTTTATTTTTATTTTGGTTTTGTCAACTGCAGTGTATGCTTAGGGTTTATCTGAAATGTTATTTAGAAAAAAAAATTTTTTTATGATTTTAAAATTCTGCCAGAAATTTGGAAATGGTATGCTGAATACTACTTGGTATTTGCCGAGAAACTTAACCACAAACATTTGAAGAGTTTTTAATTGTCAATCTAAAGACGGTAACATAGAATTTGGAAATATTTGGAATAAAAAATAGTGATTATAATGTTATATTTATGAGGAAAATCTCAGTCTGATCATTCTGATAAGAAAATAACTTTCAAAAAATTGGTGAATTTCAGACTCCACACAGAGGCCTATACTGTTTTTATGATTATTGGAATTTATATTTTGGGTTCAGAAACATGCTGAACTAAACATTATGTCTAAAAAACAGAACTGCAAAATTATCACAATCAGATGAAGCCAGTCATGGCTGTCAGACATTTTATTTCAACCATATCAATCTTTACATTGCCATCTAACTCCCCAGACTGCAAATCTTGATTATTAGATGGGTTTGTTGAGCAAGAAACCAACAAAACTAAATTTGTAATACCAAAGATGAACTGAAGGCAAGGATTATTTAAGATTTTTCACCAATCTTAAAAAAGGAGACCAATCATTTGTTGCATGTGATTTCAAAGTTGTCAGGAGGATGTTCTAAAATAATGGCAATTTAAATTGGATAAATTTACTATTTAGTATTTCAAAGATATTTTTTGTAATTTGGTAAATATAGCTGTTAAAATTATCATCAGTATTTTTCATTTTTGCAAAAATAACTAAACAATTTATCCATTGTATTTAACAAAGTTCATTTTTTTTCTTTGAATCTTATGAAAAATCAAACATTTTGAATGTCTTAACAAAAAACAATTTTGAGCAACTCATGATTTATTTAATTCATATTTTATAAATGTATATTCAAATTCCAAACTATTTATATATATTATTTTCATGAAAAGGAAAGAATTAAAGAAAATGAAAAAAGAAATATAACAGAAACTGTAATATAAAACATATACAAATGATTTTTGTACTAAAATCAATTAATGAATGAGATTACATTTATTTGCTAATCCAAAATAAAGTAAATATCCTATTTATAGCTGGGGAAGACAATTTTGCATGTTTTTAAAAACCATAAGAACCTTTTGATACACATATAATTTCAGCCTTCCTAGAATTATTTCATATCCATGTGTAAAAATAGTATATATATATATATATATAACAATAATGTTTGTACTGTTCTGGCAAGTGCAGAAAACTTCCATAATGGAGCCAGTTTTACATTAATTTAAAATTATTTGAAAAATTCCAAATATTAATTTCATAGGTTATTTCTTTCTTTTTTTTAACCAAACAAAAAAAATTTAATTCATTATGGAAAATTGTTTAGGCAATGACAGATAGGAAAACAAAAAAAATGTATAATATTCAGGAACTTTTAAAGAAGAAACAAAATTTTTTTAAAGATTCTTTTATGAGATTTTTTTATGAGAATTTCATCTTTTAATTTTTTTAAGAATATAATTTATGAAATGAAGGTCCAGTTGAAACAACTGAATCATAAACATATGAATTGATAATTTTTTTAAATTCAGATGATGAAAGTCTCATTAAATTTTATATTAGAAGCTAATGACCAGTAAATATTGTGTTTTTTTAAGTTGCATAAACTGAAATTAATTTAAAAATAAAAAAATATATATATATATATATATCAAAAATGGAAATGTGTATAAAAATAAAGACATAAATGTTTTTTTTATTATTCATTGAAAAATATTTGAACATATATAATTATTTAAAAATTTTTAACATTTGTTTAAATATGTTATAAAAATCACTTTTGAAAATAGCCATTTTGTTTCAATTGGTGAAGGCTGTCTTACCAACTTTTTGATGGTGTTGAATGCATATAATAAAGGAGTTTTTTAAAAGTTCAAATACAATTTTTAAATAGGTGAAACAATTCTGACATTTCTTGAATAACCATCAAAAAGGAACAAATATATGATAATTATTAAAAAATTTGACAATGAATTTTGTTTTTAATAATTATTTAATGCTTTAATGTTAGGGTTAGACTAAAATAGAATTCATTCTAACTAATAAATATTAAATTTTACTATAAAATTAAAATTGACCAATTTTAAATTTAAAATATCTGTTTAAAATTATAAAATTATTTAAAAAAATATTGGAGGAAAAAATAAAATTTTCTATTTATTTTACAAAATAACCTCAATATAATAGGGCATTATATAAATATATATATATATTTACATTATAGGATACCAGTTCGATTCCTGTAAGATTATTAAATTTTTAATAATGAAAATTAAATTGGGACATTCAGGCCGGTAAATGTTATTAATACTAAACAGAGCATTTACTTAAATATTTGTATCTATAAAAAGAATGTAATGTATAAACATAAAAATGTCTTAAAATTATTGTTTGACTTTGTCCATTTCATAATGTGGGATGTAATTTATTTACATTTGGATATGCTTTGAGCAGATATGAATGTACATGAGAGATTCATGGAAGATTGAGAAGCAGTAAAATCGACCTTGCTAATCAAACGATCTTCCATTCCTCAATCGATTAAGGCACGTCAGGCTATATGACGGTTCCGTATAGGATACAGGTTTGACTCCTGTTGGGGGACGAATATTTTCTATGAAAATTTCTTGGACATTCAGGCCAGTAAATGTTATTAATACTGTTTAATATAAAACGGAGCATTTACTTAAATATTTGTATCTATAAAAAGAATGTATAAACATAAAAATGTCTTAAAATATATATATATATGTTCAAACATGTTTCACTGAATAATATACATATTATGCCCTTTATTTTCATACCAATCCTTTTTAGTTCTCTAATCAGCTTCTTATGTTAAGATGAAATTCATTAAAGATAGCACCATAGTTTTTTCTTACCCAAACACTTTCAATCTCCTCCATGATCATCCTCAGGGGTAAATTCAAAGACAAACTTATTGTAACTGTGATAATATATAGAAGGTATATAATCCAAGTGGCTCCTAGTAATATAAAATATTAAAACTGATCCACAAAAAGAGCTGTGTATTTATTATTAAAGAACAAATAAATAGTAGCATACAATAAAATTACCTCATATGGGGTATAGATCTATTTCAACCAACAAAAACTTTGTTGGCCTTATTCAACCTCAAATTGAATAAAACTGATGTAGTTTTCAGGTTGAATAAGACTGACAAAGTTTTTGCCATTTAATATATTGGTTTTCCCCCTGCATGAGGTAATTTTTTATTATGTACTAAATACATATATTAATTTGTGTGTGAATAAAAGTTGATATTTTTAAAAACAATATGTAATAATATTAATTTTTATTAGAAAGCAAATGTTAGAGCAAATATTTCATGATGTTTTTTTTAAACAATTTCTTCAAAATTATTTTTTTTTTCTTTTATAAAATGATAACTTATGCATGTGTGTGTGACCACCAAAACAGTTATTTGTTCAACTGCACATGCATACACATAGCCTTTTATCTTTACAGATATATATAAATGTATGTGTATGTATGTCTCTCTGCATGTTTGTATAGACATGTTTGTACAATGTAGAATATAAACAAAAGTGAAGAAATGAGACAGTTGGAAATCTTTTTAATGACAACACATTTTGTCTTTGTGTGCTAGGTTGGTGTCTTCAAGTCATAATGAAAGACTAAACTGTTTTTTTTTCTATTAAAGCCATTAATGTCTGTTTGTTAGGTTATCTTCTCAGGATGGTCTAATTTTAAATTAATTTTGTTTTGATATTTAATTCAATATGAATACATGCGATTGATATATATGTATATCTTAATTGCGCAGGTCAAAAATGACCCTCCAATCCTAAGCATGACTGTTAATATAGACTGGCAATTGGATACACCCTTATTCCAGTTTTGTTGTTAATTGCTCTCTAAAAGCCACATCCACTCTTCTGTTTCCCTTCAGTCAAAGTGGATGCTACTTAAAAGACCAGACTTCAAAAACCTATCTACTGGCCATAAAACAGAAACATTTGAAATCAAGATAATATCTTACCTTACCTTTCTACGTGAGTGCCCATAGTGCCACATCTAATGTACACTTTCTTTCTTGTGTTCCTTTATAGAAATTTTTTAAGCTTACAATTTCCTTAAACATAAACCTTTGTTTTTATTGTTCCATGGGAATTTCAGTGTTATATTTAACTTAATATTAAAGAGTTTTTTTTAATTTTGGAGCCTAGATTTGTTTTCATAAGATTGATTTTTCTCCTTGTTTTTTTTTTTTATTTCTAAAATCTTTGAATAAAATATATTGTTGACATTTCAATAAAAAAAAAACTCTTAGAAAACATTTCTGAATACCTGTGTGGAATTTTATATTTACTGGCCTCAACAGATTGTTTTTTTTGGGAAAAAAAGATCCAGCAGTTTCAACATTTCTAAAACATGTATAATTTGCAGAAATTTACCTGTGGTTGGGGGAATTAGCACAAGCCCAGCTTCTAATGTCACTCCTGATCATTTGGCTTCATTAATAAACTCCATTGGCAAAGACACATCTGTTGGACAAATGAAAGTGAATGATGTCAAAAATAAAAGAGGAAACGTTCCCATTGTTTTTGAAGATGAAGGCAGCATCCTTTCCCATATGGCTAGCAGTAGTTCTCAGATTCATGGAAATGAGAAAAGAATTACTGAGAATATCACCATTAGTGACAGCAACATTTCAACAATGGAAACAGCAAGTCTGGCAACCAGAATAAAATCTCCACCTCTATTGGCTACCATGATTTTCTCTTCTGATAATGATGCTATCATCTCTCACAAAAAAGGTTTACAGAACAAGAATTTTAAGCTTTCATGTAGTAAAGTTAGCAGTGCCATTTTTTTGTCTGTTGATTTTATTTGTTATATTGCTATAATCTTTAATAAAAATTAATAAAATGATCCTATGTAACATTCTTGTTATAATAAGATGTGCATTTTATCTTTGGAATAATGTATCCCAAAATCCCAGTCACTTTTGCATATAAGGATGGATACATGATATAGAGTAACTTTAACAAATAATTATGTTTTGCTTTAACAATTTGATTATTTTTAAATTTGCTGTCATTTATAAAATAGAAATTATGTTTTTATAAACTAGCCAAATAACCATCATAAAGACAGAGAAAAGTTGGAAATAAAAGTTCTTTTTAGCATAAAAAATGTCAGTATATGCAGCATTTTCAACAAAATATCTATTTGGTTAGATTTCTTTTTTCAGTATGCCAAATGCATTTAATTTTCTATTCTGGTTTACATGAGAATAACAGTCAGATAATTTTCTATTCCATTTCAACTTCAATTTTGGACTAATGAAAGTCATTTTGGGAAATATAAACAAGTTCATAAAAGTTAGCCAGATTTCAGAATGGGAATAACAAAATTCAAACAAAATTGCCAAGTTCAGAATGGGTTAAGAAAATTCAAAATGAATAAAATTGCCAAGTTCAGATTTTGGAAAAATTAAAAATTCAAAATGAAATTGACAAGTTCAGTTGGGACGTAGCAAATTCAAAATTGAAATTCCAAGTTTCAGAATGGGAGAAATAAAAATTTAAATTTAGAATAAATGATTTGGGGACAACAAGTCAAATCTAAAATTTCCTAAAAAAAAGCTTTATAATACTGAATAAAATATCAAGACAAAGTTTGAAAAAAGCATAATTATATTAAAATATTTTAATAAATAAAGTTGCATCCAAAAATTAAATCACCTTTTATGAATTTTCTTGATTTTATAAATTGCTCCTATAAGATAAATCTTTTCAATAGTAAATTTTAGTTGAACATTCTTATTTTATTTGAAAATATTTAATTTTAAAATTTTTTTTAGGAAAAATAATTTCAGAAAATCAAAATTTTAATCTATTTTGAACTTTCTATTTCCTATATCAAATTTTTTTATTCCATTTAAATCAATTTATAGTATCCCATTTGAAATTTATCATTTGTTTTCACATTTTATTTTTATTTCCAATTTTTATCATTATTTCCCAAATTTGAAGTTAAAAAATTATCCTGAATAATAAAATTTCTTATTATTTTATTATTATTTAATCCTTTCTTATAATTTTATTTTATTATTATTATATAGATTATATTATTATTATTATTATGAAAAGAAATTCTTCATTATTCTTATTTATTCTTATCTTCTTCTTACATTATTCTTCTTATTATTTTTTTTCTTCTTCTTTCTTTTTCTTCTTCTTATTTTTCTTCTTTTGAAATTATTATTTTTTCTTTTTATTTTATTCTTCTTATTATTTTTATTTTATTTCTAAATTATTTCATTCTTCCTTTTCTTATTATTCTTCTTATTATTTCATTATAAAATTCTTAAATTATTATTTTTATTCTTTTTTTCTTATTATTCTTATTTAAAAAATCATTTATTATTTTTTCTTATTTTTATTATTAAAAAAACTTTTTTCTTTCTTTCTTCAAATTTATTTTTCTTCTTCTTATTCTTCTTATTTTTTATTCTTTTTTTTTTTTTTATTATTATTTTTTTTCAAAATTTTTTCTTCTTTTTCTTATTCTTCTTTATTATTCTTCTTATTCTTTCTTTATTATTATTCTTTTCTTTTTCTTTATTTTTATTTTTATACCTTTTTCAATTTTTTAAATTTATTAAAATTATGAATTAAAAAAATTTTTTCTTTCTTTTTAAAAAGGCAATTTGTTTATTCCTTTTTTTTTTATTTTTTTATTTTCCTTTTTTATTTCTTCTTCCTTTTTTTATTCTTTCCCAATTCTTTTTATTTTTTCAAATTTCAAACCAAGTTTTAATTTTTATGGTTATATTTATTTTTATAAAATGTAAAAATTTTTTTTTTTTCATTCACCTATTTTTAGTAATGTGATGAATATACAATGATTTCAATCATTAATTTTTCCTAAAACGTTTCTAATTTTTTTGTCCATAAAAATCTATTTACTTTCATGTTCAATTTTTTAAAAAATAAAAAGTTATATTCTATTAAATCAAAAAATATTTTATATAATGATTCTGTTTCCTATAATCTTATTTGGAAAATAACTTTCAATTGAAAGTTATGACAATTAAAAATATAAATTCTTTCTCTTTCGCCTTGAAAAATTTAAAATAAAAAATATCAATATAAACATTGTTTAAATATGAAAAATCCTTTAAATTAAAAAATAAATAAACTCTTTCAAATTCATTTAAAATATACTTTTAAAAATTGTTATCAAATTAAATGTTAAAATTTAAATCATAAATATTTTCTTTAATATATAATATATATATAAATAAATATAAGTATTATCTTTTAATTTTTTTAATATATGAAATTTTTGCCTAATTTTTTTTAAACAGATCCCTTATTTGTCTAATTGGTTTATTGATGTTAAGAAAAAATTCATTAAGAAAACATTTGAAATTCTTAATCTTAAAATTTTCAAAAGTACTTGGGTTCTGTTTTTCCTCTTTTATATTATGCTTTAAATGAATGAATTTCATCTTAACATCAATTAAATTGATGTTTTAAATGATTCTTATATAAAATAAATTAGACAATATTTAAAATAAAGTTCTTCTTTTTTTATTATTATTATGATTTTTAGATTTCTTATTCTTCTTAATTTTAGTCTTTCACTATTCTATTTATTTTTCTTTTATTATTAGATTAATTTTTTTCCATTATAATTTTCTTTTTTTTTTATTATTAATTCTTCATTATTATTATTATTCCTCAATTTAACCAAACAATTATTATAAAATTATTATTCTTTCTTCTTTTTATTGTTATTATTGTTTCCATATTCTTCTTTTTATTATTATTATTCCTATTCTTTCTTGATTATTATTATTATTAAAATTCTTTTTTTATTATTATTTTTAAAATTCTTTTTTTATTATTATTATTATTATTTTCTTCTTCTTATTATTTTTTTTTATTATTCGTCATTTTATTATTATTTCCTATTATTCTTCTTATTATTATTATTATTTGGAAGATTCTTTTCTTATTTATTATTATTTTTATTCTTCTTATTTTTTTTCTTCTTATTATTATTACAATTATTCTTTTTTGAAATTATTATTCATTTTTCTTCTTCTTATTATTATTATTATTTTGGATTCTTCTTATTATTATTATTTTTATTCTTCTTCTTATTATTATTTTTATTCTTTTATTCTTCTTCTTCTTCTTATTCTTATTATTATTGATTCTTCTTATAATTATTAGTATTTTTATTCTTCTTCTTATTACAATTTTTAAATTTTTTTTAAATTATTCTTATTATTATTCATTATTATTTTTATTATTTTTATTATTCTTCTTATTTCCCAACAATTTTATACCTCACCCAATTTATAAAAAGAGGAAAAAATTATTTTTCCTTTAAACTTAGTTTTAAAATATTTTTTATTCTTTTTAAAAGAAATTTGAAGATTCTTTTTTCCTTTTTTTTTAATTTGTTTATAATTACAAATTTAAAATTTATTTCCATTTTATTTAAAAAATAAAAAATATTTTATTTTATTATTATTTTATTATTTTATTTTTATTTTATTTTTTTTATCAAGAATTTGTGCTTTATTATTATTAGATTTTTTTCATAAGCTTATTTAAAATTATCATTTTTCATATTAAAATTAGAACCATTATTTAAATTTTATTTGATTTTTTAGAAAGTTCACTTGGAATTTATTTAATTATTTTGCCATTTTTTCTTTTTAAGACCTTTTAAAAATAGAGATGAGAGAAAAATCTTTCCTGCCTTTTAAAAATTTAAAAAAAGAAAAAAATTTACAATCTCAACTAAAGAATTAATGGTCATTGATGTGTGTGTAATCAAAAATGAACAGGAAAAAAAGATGTTGTCCAAAAGATGAAATCATTAACAAAAGGCTTTAAAAAAAAAATAGATGATGTTTATTCACCTTTAATTTTAGCTTTTATTCATAATACTGAAGTAAGAAAAGATAGAAATAAACTGAGATACAGGATTGTTTTAAACAATAAGGATAGGATGAATTTTGAAAAAAAAAATTTCTCCAAAAAAATTTTACAATCATTATGATTTTCATTATTTATAAAAAACTATATTATTCATTTTCTCTGTCTATAGGTTAAACATCCTTTTATTGAAACTTTTCAGAATCATTAATTAAAATATTTTTAAAATACATTTTAATATTAGTTTAAAGATCTGATTTTTATATCTGGTTTCATTCTTGTTTGACTTATTGATGGAATTTTTATTTAAGTTGCTTTATACTCTAATTTTTCCATTTCATTTCATCTGTCCTGAATGGCGGAAATCCTGACTTGCTTTTGAAATTTGACTCTGGAATATCAAAATTTGAATACAATGGATTTTTTTCATCTTTTGTCAAAAATTAAAATTTTTTATGAAAAACAAAAATCTTCTATTTTTTTGAAATGAAATTTAACAAAAAATATTACTACAAATTTAGGCCTTGAAAAGAACAAATATATTGAAAAAATACTATGAATTTAAATTTTATGTCTTTATTCATAAAAGAACCAATAAGTCATGAATTTAAATGGAAAAATTGGGAATCATACTTTAGAGACATTTAAATTAATTTGAGCCCTTTTAACAAAAGACACTAATAACTCCTTGAATGTTTGTTTTATTCCTTAAATCATGTTTTGTTTTAATAAAAAATAAATGAAAAGAAACCAAATCATAACCTAGGATAACTGAAATTCAGGAAAATGAAAAATGAAAATTCAAGAAATCATAAATTTGATATATTTCCTTGAAATTTGGTTATTAACCAAAAAAAATTCAAAAATTTTCAAAATGACTTCAAAATTCAAATCATATAAAATGAAGTTGTTTAGCTTTTAAGTGCCTGTGACTGAGCTTTTGACCCTGGATATTTTTTTAATGACAGATTGAATCCACCACATCTATCATCATTAGATCAAAATTTAAAAATTGAAATGTGTTAAATTATTTATGAACAAATTGGAAGAAATTTGAATGTGTTTCTTTTGTTTGTTTAAATAGAGACTATGAAAATCCATATAATTTTTTTTTATTTTGTTGTAACCTAGAAAAGGTTACTGAATGAGGAATAACCAAAACGGAGGTTGGAAATGAAATGGTAATCTTTATAACATCAACAAAATACAATACTCGCCAGCGGCGTGAAGTAGGTAAACCACTGCTAGTGGTGGACTACTTAGACAGCATATTACCCCCACTTACAATAGTGTCCAACGTATTTATGAGGATTGGGACATACCCATTAGTTCATAGGTACAGTATATATATATTTATCAAATCTACAAATGTTTATTAGAATACATCTGTTTATTATCGGCAAAACTGTGGGGTCTCTAAATATATATGTCAATAAAATAACATTTTTTATAAAAAATATATTGGATAAAAAATAAAATTTATAATTTTTGAAGAAGTAACAAAAATAATCTAATTTTTTACAATTGCCCTCTAATTACCAATTAATTTGGATTTTTGCCTCTTTCATATTCTACTTCACCAGAAATTGTTAATTTTTTATGAAACTTATAGTATTTTTCATCTATCTATTTTTCTATAAACCATTTAGTTTTAAATTTTATTTTACTATAATCCATAGTTCAGATTATTGTCAATTCACTATTTTGTTATATTCTCCATGTTTTTTTTAAAAATTTCTCCAGTTTTCTTCAGTATATATATATATATAAATCTAGCTAAAAGTGATTAATTACAATAAGGATTTCCATTTTTGTCAAAATTATTTGAGAAAATTAAAGTTGTTTTCTGGCAAATAAATTACAATCCTTAAGGTGGGATTTCTTAATGTTTTTAAAATAATATTTATGTATTATAAACAAACAACTCACAACTATCAGTATAAGTTTTTTATTTTTACAATTTTCCGTTTCAATCAATTTGATTCATTTTTAATTTTACTTAATATAATTTAATTTAGATGATTAACAAGTTGTCCAATTTTTTATTTTGAATTAATATTTCAGAAATCAGAGACAGATGTTGATTTTTTTTTAATCAAAGATGTCAACCATTCTAAGATAAATAAAACTTTTATTTAAAATATTTTCATTCTGTCATCAGCAAAAAATTCTATTAAAACTTCAAATTCAATATCAAATAATTTGAATATATCAATAAAATGCATTTGTTAGTTTTAAATATTTTTAATTATAAAATAGTTACTTTCATTCATCAATGAAAATCTTTTTAAACATTTTTTAAATAACATTTTTCTATCTTTGTCTAAAGATTATAAAAATCTAAAAAATATCTACATTAATGAGTCTATTTTTTTTTTATTGAAAAATGAATCATTATTTTATTATTGCCTTTTCCATCATCTATCAATTTGCTTTTTCCTTTTATTTATTTTTTTTGACAGCTAATTTATTGATTTATTTTTTTATCTTCAGCAATGTTTTATATCTTGCAGATAATAAGGAACTAAAATATAAAATGTTTTATTTTTGAATATTTTTTGAAATTTTTGATCTTAATGACTTTTATTAGTATATCTGTCTTAAAAATAAACAAAAAAAAAAAATAATGGAAAAAATAATAAATAAGTTTGTAAATAGTTATTAATTTACAGGGATCAAGATTCAAATATAAAAATCAATAAAACGAAGAATAATTTCAACGATTCTTTTGAAGATTCATGATTAATTGATTTCATTTGCCAAGAGTTTTTTTAAAATTGATCAATCTGTTTTATCATTTAATCTAAATTGAAAAATTATTGAAAGAAAATATATGCTCGATATCATTTGTTTAAAAAATACCTAATTTTGAAGTTAAATTCCATGCCGGGCTTGGCATGTCATATGAAACTCTTGGAGATATAAATATTATTGTAAATATGGCCTCTTCTTATTGACCAAATTTAAATTTAACAAATCATTCGGAAATCATTCCTGCTTTCAAAATTAAAAAATCAAATCACAGAAGAACTGAAAATATACAGCATTATGATTTTTTTTTATAAATTAAGAAAAACAAAACAATTAAAATTATACGTTTCAATCAAATTTTTTCTTTAAGAATATAAAAGGTTGAATCAACACAACAAGAAATGTTTTGTATTACAATGAAATAAAAAAAGGGACTGAATTTTATTAAAAATTTCAAGAAAGCTACAATAAAATTTCTTCAAGGAATTAAAAAGATATTATCATTGCAAAAGTTTGTGATTTGATTAGAAAATATTTTTTTTTAATTTTTTATTTAAAAACATGAATTATAAGATTACATAAACATTAAAAACAAATTGAATTTTAATTATTACTAGAACCCGGACATTAAACTATGAGTTGTTAATCGATGTACCATTTATATAAGAAACTTTGTATATTCCTGTTGAAATATTTTGAGTTAATTTTTTTAACTTTGACTGTTTCAGAAAAAACATTTTAAAATCGGTTTAATGTCAAAGAAAATAGAATCCATTTAATAAATTTAAATTAAGGAAAAATCAAAAGATTGATATATCAATATTCATAATATATATTCATGATTAATTCAATTATTTAAATTCTGCATTTTTTTTGATTATTTCTAACATTATATGTATTAAAATTAGAAATTTGTCTTTCTTCGTTTTTTTGATTTCCTATCAAACATTTTTCTTAAAAAAACCCAAAAAAATATGCTGAGATTTCAATAACATAACTTTTACTTCTTTCAATTACAATAACATCAAAATGAAGCTTCAATGAAAAATTCCCTCTTTAATCTAACCATTGAACCAAAATATATTTATATATATATAAATATTTATTATATATAAATATATAAATGTTATTAATTACACTACCAATTTAAAATCCATTTGTGTGAATATTTTCATTAAATGATCAAATTTTAAAAAATTAAGAAATAAAATGAAATGAAAAAACAAGACAGAAATTTCACAACAGCAATTCTCAAAAATGTTTCTTAAAATCTAAAAAAAAATTATTCTAAATGAGAATGTTTAATATTGCATGATAAAGAAAAAAACCCAAGTTTTCAAATGAAAAAAGGATACACAAATATATCAGAATGAAATTGAGAATTATAGAATCAGTTGAATTTATTTTTATTCTTCAATTAAACCAAAATACAAATATGATGTTGGAATATTCTCCAGAATAATGGAAAATTCTGCCATTCTGGTTAAATTGCTTAAATAAAAAAAAAGAAAAAAAATAATTTTAACATCTGAAAAAATGGATTTATAATAAAATAAAAATGACATTTCTTCAACAGACCCTTAACATAATAAAATTTTTCAAAATTCAATAAAGAACATAATGATGCAATTCTTTTAACATTTAGAATTTCAATATATTTATGGACAAAATTTCAACATAATCTAAATCCTGATTCATAACTGAACAAAACAAAAAAGATAGAAATTTCTCTGTTTTTTGCTTGGTCCATTAAAAAATTTATTTAAAATTACTTTCAAACGATTTGAAAAATTTTTTAAATGATTTGATATTAAATTAACTCTACCCTTTTTGAATTGATACAATTTTTTTAACGGAGATAAAATTGTTTAAAAATCCAATATCCTTGTTAATATTTGCTTATATTTAAAAAACAAAAGATGAAAGAATTAAAAAAAGAAGAAAATTACATTTTTTTGACATATTAAACCAAATTGTTTTTTAAAACTCAAAAAAATTAAATATTCAATTTTGTATTTTTTTTTTAATATTCAATGCATGTTCTGATTAATTTCTCTCTGAAAATCTCTTTATTTCTAAAATATATAAAAATTTATTTCTTTATATTTTTCTTTTTCTCTAAGATTATGAAATACTTTTTTGAAATAATGTTGATTTTACATTCTCATTTTTATTTCTTAGGAGAAAATTCTCCTTTAAGAACTTTTAAAAAAAAAATTTTAAAAAAAAATTCTATTTGGAATGAATAACTTTTGAATCTGAAAAAAGGAAATCTCTTTCACTTTCTCTAAATTTTTTTAAAAACATTGAATATATTTGACAGATTTTTTATAAATTTAGTTATTAAAATCTATCAAAAAATCAATTTTCTATTTTATTTCTTATTAATTTCTTTATTCTGTAAAACCAGTTTTACTTTCTTTTCTGATTTTTAAATTTATAAAATATCTCCTTAAAATTATAAATTTTAATGTGTGAGTTAAGGTGGATTTATTTTAATCAAAAAACAATTTCATTAAAGATATTAATCTTTTAAATTAAAATTGTTTTGAGTCAATTTTCGTTATATTTTTTTTTTATCAGATTCTAACTTTTATTGAAATGAATGGAAAATTCAGAAATATGGACTTCATCTATAATTTAACGTTTTCACTACAATGGTTGTTTCATATTTCTAGTTTATATGTTTATAAAATATTATTTTCGGATCTATAATCAACTACATTTAAAAAACAATTAAAAATATTTTAACAAAAATGACTATCTCCAATTATTATTTTTAAAAATTTGAAAAAAAGTTTAAAAAATTCAAGTGAAATTTCATTCAAATTCCTCCAGGGCTGATTTTTGATCCTACTATGTTTTTAATGGAATAACGATTTCCGATGACATCAGCTATTGATAGTATGATGTAACGACCATTGTATTTTGGTATAAAAAGATTGACAGTCTGACAAAGGTCAAAATGACAAATGATGTCCAATCGATATCAGGAAATTGTTAACTGGGGGAAAAAATATTTAAATTTTATCGCCTAAAAAATAAACTATCTATATATTAATGAATGAATAAATGCCTATATCAGCATGATCGAAATAAATAAATAATTGTCTCTGATAAGTTTTTCTTAGAAATATATTTATATCTTGAATGAATGGAAAGACTATAAACACCATTATTAATTCTGGTAAGAAAATAATTCATTGTTTGAAACATTGATTTGAAAACAATATTTAAAAAAAATATTTGAATATTTTATATATAGTAATTATAAAAAAATTTACTTATAAAAGTATTCATTTTGATTTATTAATTTTAAATATAAGCAGATAAAATTAAATTTGGCAATTTTTTAACCTGTTGATAATGTGAAAAAAAAAAAAAAAAACAGTATGTAAAAAGAACATATATATTCCTTTGACACACTCATTATTCACAAACACATTTAACTAAATGGCAATATTTATTTACAAGATGATAATTGTTCAAATGAACATATTAGTTAAAACAATAGTATTTATTCCATAAACTTTTAGAAGCTTTTATTATGTATTTTTTTAAACGGTTAAATTGAAAAGAACAATTTTTATTTTTAGATAAAAAATTTTTTTTTTAAAAATTTTTTTTTTTTTTTTTAAATTTATTAATTTATTATTTTATGAGACAGACAATTTTTTTATTTTTTTTAAATAAATTTTGGCGGATCTTTCTATGTCAATATATCAAAGAATAAAAAAAATGGACCCGTGACTTTATATTTTTTTTTTTTTATAAAATCTAATCCTTGTGGAAAAACCTTTCGATTCTAAAATTTTAGCTGATGATACATTAAATGCAATGTGAAAGATCTTTATATACAATGTAGGATTCTATGTTTTGATCTCATCATTTTTTTTCATTACAATGAAAATAAACATTATCATAAAATTTAAACCTTTTCATTTTGTTTTATCTTTTTTATTTTGTCTCTTAAATTTTTTGATTCATATGAATATTTCATCCATTTGACAAATTTAATTTCAAAATTTATTTATTTGACAAAATGAATTGTTTCTGAGATGAACTTTAAATCTTTTTCTTTTTTGTCTTAACTTAAAAATTTTATATTTCCTAATGAAAATATTTTAAATATAGGATTTTAAAAACAAAAAATTTAAAATTTACCAATTCATTTTTTGATTAAAATTAAAAAACTTGTTTCTTTTGAACATAGAATGAATAATTAATATAAAACAGAAATTATATATTACTGTTATTATAATAAATTTTGAATTGAGTTTTTTAAAACAGATGTTTTTATTAGTTTTTTCTTGGGAATACCTAAATGCTCTAAACTTTGATGTGCAGTTAAATAATTTTGGAGATAATAGTTTATTATAAATATGACGTTCATTTCCAGAGGAAATTTATCATTGCATTTTTCTTTTTTTTTACATTTACTAACTTAAAGGATACATTAGAAAATTATTTTTATGTATTTTTCTGCCCATATAAATTTAAAAAGAAAGATAATTTTTATTTACATTAAAGATTTTTTTTAAATCAATCTATGGGTATGATGTCAAAAATACATTTTGAAGCAAAGTTTTGATCAGGGTGTGATTCAGTGATGAACATAAATAAGATTTTAATAATTGTTGTTTTAATGTTGAGAACTTGACCGTATTTCCGGAGCACCTTTTTTTTTTATATCCCCATTTCTTTCAAGGATAAAACAATGAAACATTCTGAAAATATTAAATTTACATTAATGTAAATGGAAATTAAAATTTTTTTTTTTAAAAATTTTGCCAAAAATCAAAAAATTATGATGAAAAATATTTTTTTAAAGAAATAATTTTTTATGCCTTTGATTCCAAATTTTCTTGTTCCCCGGTCATCCACATTAGGTAATAGCAACCTGTTAGCCAAAACTAATGGTATTCATCAATCATGAGGCATTCCGGTTGAAAAAACCTCCTAAATCTGAAAAAATTTTTTTTTAAAAAAATTTTAAATTCATTATACCCACTGTAAAAAATCAATATTGGAAAATTTTCATTACATTACTAATAAGAGAAAAGAAAGTTTTATAAAAAAAACAAAATTATTGGGACTTGAATAAAGATTGTTAATGTTTTATATTTTTATAGTTATATGGTAACATATATATAAGTATCGGTTCCCAATTCTTCTTTAAACAAAATATCCAATTTTGGATTTAACAATTTTCCCATTGTTTCCCAAAATAGACCAAATGAGAAACAATATTAAATGTTGTACTATTTCGTTTTTCAAAGTTTAAACCAAAAGTTTATATTGAGTATTCTAATTACCTAATATAAATAGACCAAATGAAGAATGTTTGAACAAAGAAAATCTTCTGAAAATAAATCTTTGAACTTGTTTAAACAAATTTAAAAGACCAAACCCGGAAAACAAGATTTATTTCCCATTTTACCTAAACAAAATAGACCAATATTTTTTTATGAAATAATGGATCATTTTACCTAAACAAAATTGACCAAACGGAATAAAACTCTTTAACTGGTTTTTTTTAAAAAAATAGACCAAATTTATATAAGAAAAATCATACTTCTAAACAAAATAGACCTCCGGATATAAAAGTGTTTTAAGAGATAAACAAAATAGGATCCAAAGATGATATAAAGTGATCCTGATACTAAACAATTGGTTTTATGATAAAATTGATTCAGAATTACCAAACAAAATAGACCAAACCTGATAAACAAAAAAAGACCAAACAGGGATATAAAATGTTCCCATATTAATAAACAAAATTTCCAAAATTTAGAAGTTCCCATACTTACCTAAACAAAATAGACCAAACCCGGATATAAGAAGATTTTTTCTGGTCCCAAATTAGAGCCCATACTTACCTAAACCTAAACGGATAAAATAGACCAAACCCGATATAAGAGATTTTCTCTGGTCCCAAATTAGAGCCCATACTTACCTAAACAAAATAGACCAACCCGGATATAGAGCCGGATTTCTCTGGTCCCAAATTAGAGCCCATAACAAAAATAGACCAAACCCGGATATAAGAGAGATTTCCTCTGGTCCCAAATTAGAGCCCAAACCCGGATATAAAATGTTCCCAACTTAAACAAAATAGACCAAACCCGGATATAAGAGAGATTTTCTCTGGTCCCAAATTAGAGCCCATACTTACCTAAACAAAATAGACCAAACGGAAAATAGACCAAACCCGGATATAAGAGACCAATTTTCTCTGGTCCCAAATTAGAGCCCATACTTACCTAAACAAAATAGACCAAACCCGGATATAAGAGATTTTCTCTGGTCCCAAATTTCCCATACTTACCTAAACAAAATAGACCAAACCCGGATATAAGAGAGATTTTCTCTGGTCCCATACTTACCTAAACAAAATAGACCAAACCCGGATATAAGAGAGGATTTTCTCTGGTCCCAAATTAGAGCCCATACTTACCTAAACAAAATAGACCAAACCCGGATAAAAAGAGATTTTTCTGGTCCCAAATTAGAGCCCATACTTAAACCCAAAAACAAAATAGACCAAACCCGGATATAAGAGAGATTTTCTCTGGTCCCAAATTAGAGCCCATACTTACCTAAACAAAATAGACCAAACCCGGATATAAGAGAGATTTTTCTGGTCCCAAATTAGAGCCCATACTTACCTAAACAAAATAGACCAAACCCGGATATAAGAGAGATTTTCTCTGGTCCAAAATTACAAGCCCATACTTACCTAAACAAAATAGACCAAACCCGGAAAATAGACCAAAGAGAGATTTTCTCTGGTCCCAAATTAGAGCCCATACTTACCTAAACAAAATAGATAAACCAAACCCGGATTAGAGCCCATTTTTTCTCTGGTCCCAACCCGGATTATTTTCTCTGGTCCCAAATTACCATACCTAAACAAAATAGACCAAACCCGGATATAGAGAGTCCCAAACCCGGATATAAAACAAAACTAGACCTTCTCCGGTATAGAGACAACTCTCTTATATCCGGGTTACACTGATATTCTCGGTCCCTTCCGTTTTGACCTAAAAGATGTGATGTAAATATTAACTTCACTTTTTTTCAGCATTACTGAATTTCAATTAATTTATATTTTTCTGTCAAAAAAAGTACTTTTCAAATTGTCATGGACCTAGTCATTTCTCAAGTAAAAAAAAAACAAGAATAAATTGATTATTAAACAATTATAATGAATATTAACATAATATTAAACAAGTATTACAAATCTTAACATGATATTGAATAAGTATGATAAATTTTATCACAAAAACTCTTGATTGGCCTCACTTGTAATGCAAATTATGCATTTTTTCATTGGTTATAGTGGTTAGTAATGATTTTAACTCAATTTTTCAAGATGTGAATCTTTAAGGCAATACAATCTTCCAACTCAATTTCCTTTTGGGCTTATATATATATATATATATATATATATATATATATTTTATATCATATTGAACAATAAGAAAATAAAAATTAAAATCTTTTGGACACATTTTTGTAGATTAATATTCTTTCATTTTTATTATTATTCCATTTAGATTCATATCATATATATATATATATATATATATATATATGTATATAATAACACTTATTTATATACTTTGATATATTATTAATTATAAAATTTAAAAAAACACAATTCTTATCCAGAAACTTTGAGCTGATTTTCAATCTGTATCCTGGACTTTTGACATTTTTGATACAATAATAAATATATTGTGTATGTGAAAATTTTGAATTCTTGTACAATCTTTGCATTTTTATAATGGTTTTACCATTGAGAAAAAATCCAGAAGACACAGGAACTAAAAATCTAGACCCTTAGGAGATTGACTGATGTAGGTTATTTGATGTTTCAAAAAAAAAACTTGCTCCAGATGTGAAGAATTAACAGTCATGATATTCAAGATGTCTGGCTATTTTCTAGAGAGGCTTCTTCTCATTCTGACACTATCAATCACTGCTACTGAAATGATTGGTGGCAATAAATATATCTTACCATTTCAGTATAAGCATTACCATGCACACAGTATGTAACACTAAGTTCATGGGTGAGAGTAGACAAGGACATGAATACATATTTGAGAAAAACACGTTATCTAAATTATTTACCAAACTTGTATTGAACAGTAGTTTTGTTCATGCAGCAAACCCACTTGCACATTCACAGATATGGAGAAGAGAAGTGAATTAAGGTCTTACTTGACAACTGGCTTGCTTTGTGCCTGGTTAGGCCATGAGCAGTGAGAAAGTATAGAAGGCTTGCATAGACATACAGTTGTTCTGACAGAGGCTCCAAATGACCAGCCAGAGTTTTGCATGATAAATTTCTTGCCCTTTGACCTGTGCAAAAACTATAACTGAGTAAAGGGGAGATAATTAAGTTTTGTGTCACTACACTGATCTTTTAGCAAGGCCTAACATGCCTTTAACATTTTTTAGGTTTTTCTGCTTGTCAAGAGATTCATGGCCAAGTTTGAACTTTTGTTATTAAATATTACTTATATTCAGACTAATGTCTTAATCTTTGTTGTTAGAATTTGTTTTGTTCTCCTGTCCATGTCAAGAGATATCTCATCTCAAAATAAGAACAGTATATTCTAGTAAATTAAAAAGGAATTCAATTTGATATTCCCTGAAGGTTAATTCAATCAACAGATACCTGAAGAAGTCACAACAACTGAAGCATTGTGATGATAACAACAAAATGAGGACATTAATCTGATTGTAAATAATGTAAACTCTTCATCACAGAAAATCAGACAGGAATGTGAAACATCTGTACTGAAATTTTATTTGGGTTTCACTTACTGAATCATTTTGAATGAAGAAGCTTCCACAGACAAGTGTTGTATATATTATATACAGATTTATAAATCAAACTAAAATGCTGTTAAGTGAATGACAAAACATTTAAAAAGTCCTATATTCTCCATTTTGTCCTTCAAAAAAGACTTTTTCAGACCAATAATGTTTTTTTTTTTTTTATTATTGGTGGAATCATACATAATGGGAAGGAATGGAATACAACAAAGACCATTTACAATTCTTCATCAAGAAATGCTGTAAGACACAGAGACATTTAGTTGACCTCATCCAACTTTCTATCATTTTTGCTTTTGACAACATTTTTTATTGCTAGTCTATTTAAATATCCCACATTGCAATAGCAGTAGTTTTTGTTAGGAAAGGCGATATGTTGTATGATCCTGGATATAAAAAAACAGCAGAAAATTCTGAAATTAGTGAATTTTCAATATATATATATATATATATATATATATTCAATATTTTACAGTGTAATAAATTACTTATCTTTAATTAAAATTGCATTCTTTAATTAGAAATTATGATCAGACTTTTTTTCACAGTAAGGTTTACCCTGTACAAGGGCTGGGAGCCACTCAAGATAGAGGGTTATGTTAGGAGGCATTTTGTATGCATAGGAAAGGAAGGTAACAGTTAACACTAGACTTGAACAAGATTGTAATGATCAGGGAAACATCCTCTTGGGAGTCGGTTCCACAGAGCAGTGGTTTAAGGGAAAAAGCTGTTCAAATGAAACTTTCACTGATGGAATTCAGAGGGAATGAAACAATGTGAGCAGTATGGCAGGTCCTAATTCAAAAAAGGTAGACCTGGCAGAACCAGGGAATGTAGTTCGTCTGAACATTGTCGATGGAAGAAAAAAATAAAACAGTATGAAGTTTTAAACATTTAACCTGTTAGAGAGAGTTTGGAGGATGGAAAATAATTCTTCTCAAACAAGAATACAGAGATTCTTTGAACTCTATGAAGATTGGAAAGTGAGGACTGGGTATTTCCTGACCAAATACAGCAACAATATAATTACAATGACCAATTACTGCACTGAGTGTATTTTTTTTTTTAAAGATTTATGTTCCTATAGTCATTTATTAAAATTCTCAGATGTTTCACCTGTGTATTTTTATTTTAAATTCCTAGAATTTCACCAATGTATTTCTTATGACATTTATTACATTCTATATTGTAAAGTATTATTCAGGTTTTAAGTTGTTTTTATTTTACTTTGTATTAATTAAATCTTTTATTGTCCATATTTCAAAATTTAAAGTTGCAATAGTCACACATTACACAAGTTCACTAACTGTTGAGTCAGCCCACAGGAAACAGTCTATTTATGTATATGGAGTAAAATCTACTGTGATTGGTTAAAATGTATATCAGGTGCTGCTCTTGAGATTTTCTGGTCAAACCTCATATACACACATTCATATAAATATGATTGCATATATGTATTTATCTATAATTATCTAGGGGTTGCAGTGTCTATAGAATGCTAACATGGCATGTGTCTCAAAGTTTTTGACAGCTAAGTCCAGCTCCAAGCTGCAGAATACACTAAAGGTGGACAACTGGCGCCTCATAATCAGCTGCTTTGAGAACTTGAAAGCCCAGGAAGGTGAAATTAGGGAAGGAAAATTTTGATTTTAAAATTCCACTGCCTTGCAGTCATATCCAAATATGGAAAAGGCTATGAAAATAAATCAAGAGTGGAGGCCCAAAAAGCAGCTGACTGTTGACACTGACAATTTTTCTTGCAACTTCTGTGGACAATTTGGCCCTAAATGATAAATGCCTGCCCTGTATTTTTTTGGATCTTGTCAGTATGATTGAGACAGTGCACAGCCACCATATACCATTGCCCAGGCCTAGAACCTGGAGGGGGTCACTTCAGTCTCCAGATATGAAGGACTACTTTTATCTCATGAGATAAACAGGACCTACTTATATCTAGTGATTGCATGGCTTTGTTGGTTAGAATACTAGTGTTCTTACCATGCGACCTGTGAGAAAAAATCTTACCACAATTCACTGTACTACTTGATATCCACGCCAGAATCTGATCAGAAAATATAACTGATTCCCTGTTCAGAAGAGCTGTCATTTAAACAAATACTACACTCTGATCCTAGGTAGAAAAGCATAACATTCATCCATGCAAAAAAAAAGCAGAATAATATCTGGTTGGAAGGAAACTTATTTAAATGCATATAAGACAGACTATCAGCATCTGCTAATATCTATACTGGTAACAATAATGAACTGAGACAAATAGGTTACAAGACTTGTTCTTAAATATGTTCATAGTCAGGATAAGAATGATCTTGAACAAAAAAAATTGATATTCTACCAAGTATTCCAAGAAAAAAAAAACTTAAGGCAACCCTTTCCAAAGCAGAAACTATGATCTGAAATAGGAATGAAAGTAATCATGGTGCATATCCTGAATCCATGAAAAAAAATTCAGAATGTAGAATTAATAAATTCTAAACACTTCAAATACCTCAGTGTATGAATCAATTATAACAAATTTAATATAGGAAATTAAAAATTAACACAGGATAGGTTGCACTGAAGGTACTTTTGTCCAACATTTTAAGATGCTACAAAACCAAAATATTAACTTTGAAACTCCAAGTCATGTTCTTAAATAGCCTCATCAGATCCAAACTTTCATATGATATCATGCATTCAACTTGTTCAGAAATGTCAAAACTATCATCTATATACAACCATTTTCTCAATCTTCTTTATGTGCCATGTCCCTTCAGGGTGTGGGTGATTATGGCTCTTCCTCCTATCCCTTGAAGCTCTCAATAAGTTTCATCCCTCTGCCTCCACTCCCAGATCACATTCTGTCATCCATTTGCTTAAGCCTGCCAGCTATGTCGTGTATTCCTTTCCCTTGTCTCTCTTTCCCTCTATTTGACCTGTCAGTATCAGATTCTCCAGGCTATCCTTTCTCATCATGTCCCAGAAATTTCATCTGCCTCTTCCTGATGTTAAGTATAAGCTTCCTCCTTGTTTGCATCCTCTCTAAAACCTCATTGTTGCTCACACGCTCGGTCCATGATATCCTCAGCATCCTCTGTAGAACCACACACAATTTTCTCAGTACTTCTTTGATTAAAAAAGGCTTCAAGCGAATGATGAATCTTTTTAGATTTTAAAGAAGATAATCCATCATATAAACTGGTGCTACAAACATAATCGCCTTTACTAAATAACAAAATCAACATAACTTGAATCTAGAAGGGAAAATAATAGAACCAAGATGTTGACATTTCACACTACTTTAAATGAAGCTTAGAATAAACTCTTTGAACTTGATAAATCTAATTTCCTAAAAAACAAACTGTTTTTTAAGAAAAGGTTTTATGAATTTCTCGGTGACAATAACACTGAATGTTTCTGTATGGAAACTACTAATTTTGCCATTAACACTTTACAAATGAATGAATAAATGAATGAGAGAAAAAAAGATTTTGGTGATATGATTTTAATTGGCCACTTACTTTAGTATGTCATAATGGAAATAAAACCCTTTGTATATATGAATCCATCTTTGTAATTAATATCAAAGAACACAAGAAAAGAGGGAAAAGATAAGCATGACTCACTCTCTTAATGACCATCTACAATGGTAGAATATTATAAGATTCCTACTAACTGCTAATTTAAAAACAGTTATCTTTTAATTAGCCTCTCAGAAATCTCTCCTACTTAGCCTGTTATAACTTTGTGCATTCATTTGAAGCTTTACATTGAAATTTTCTTTAGCCATCTGTTTTTGCAGGTTATTATGAAACATTATCATCAAGAACTGGAGAAATTTTGGGTGGATCGTCCATCAGGAAATAGCTGAAATTAAACACAATATCAAGTAAGATATCAAAATTAACTTTTCCAAATTAAAAAAAAAAATTAACCATTATTTTATTGTAAGAGAAATTTGCTCATATTCAGAAAATTAAATATTTAAAAAATAACACCACATAAAAAATGTATTTTAATCATAGATCATTTCAGTATTCTTCATTGACTTTTCCTGATCAAAGTTTTGTCATCAAATTCTTTTGAGGAAATTAATCACTGTCAAAAACACTGAAATAATCACAATGTGAATAACTTGATGTTTTTTTTTTCATTGCATTCTGTCTAAGTTTCTCTGTAATCTTTAAATCAAGTTTAACAATGATGCCCCAAATATTTTATTCGGATTTATTATAAATTCAGTATACTTTCCATCTTTCATAAAAAAAAAAAGTATTGAAATGAATACTGCATGTCATTCGAATTTTAAATGATTAAAATGGAAATAATGTTTAGGGATTATATTCAAACACATTTGTGGTTTATTCATCTTAGATAATCTTTCCATTTTTGCTGGCAAAATAAATGGTATGTTGAAAGGATGATATTTCACTTGATGTCACTATTATTTTCTACCTTCAAAGAAATGTTTATTATTTTATTCTGATTAGCTTTTGGAATAAAACCTGAACATGATAAGTGAATTTATACATTGTTTTGTTCTTGAGAATTTACAACAAAAAATGTTAAACACTATTTATTAGATTGTTTATTTACAAGAATAATAAATAAATAATGTTTATTATTTTTTTTCAATTCTCAAGAACAAAGAAAATGTATAAAATTACTGTCATATGTTTTAATTTTTTTTAAAATTTTAATAATCACTTTATAAAACAATAAACTTTTGCCAAGGAGTGAAGGCAGCTAAAATAATTTCAGTGTCAATGGGAAAACCATCCTTTTGACACATTATTTTTTTTTTTTTTTTGTTGGGGGGGTGACACAGATTTTAAAAGATTGCCAGTTTCTTTAAAAATGGTTTAGAAAATCCTCCTGTAAAAAAATATCTGCCCAGCTTTTGATTCTTGTTTCATTTTAGTTATTCCCAATATGTTGGAAATAAAGATATGTTTGTTGAAATGATCAGGTATTCCTGTATGCAACCTTCAAAATTTGATAGTAATATGTTTTTGATATTCAAAAATGCATAACTGAGTATTATTTACATTCTAATAGATGTTAATATAATTTTAAACAGGTTATCAATTCTTCTTAATTTACTAAATTGACCCTCCTAAAAAACGGTCATTTCTATTTTAGCACCTAAAATATTTAATACTCTATGAGTTTAGGAAAGACAATACTGTCACAGAAGCAATACAAAATATTGTTTACAAGATAGAAATGCTTCTTTGAACAAAAGAAACTGTTAAAAATGTTTAAAGAGATTTAGAAAAGCTGACTTCAGCTTAAAACAGCTGAAGTCACCTTTTCTAAATCTATTATTTCCTAATATTTCTATGTGGAGAGGTTCGGTATGAAAGACAAGGAGATCCACTTGAGATTTGTTTGTTTATTCCAAGTTCAAAAGTGTATACTGTGTTGCGTCTCTTTGGTGAGCTTTTGTTTTTTTTTTTTTTTATATTATTATTATTGCATACCACATCAGGATCTCATTCAAGAATGTCTTGTATCAAGGGGCGTAACTCGTTTCAGTATACATACTACAAACATTTTTATTCCATTGAATTTAATGACATTCTTTCATTTTGTCAACTTGACAGTGCTGTTATAGTTGAAAAATTTGCTCAAAAACTGATTTCAAACCATTTAATAGTTCATTATTTATCTGCACCAACTTAAAAATTTCACCTCATCTTGGAAAAAATATAGTTCTCCATGTTTTACAGACACCAACTATAATACAAAAACAGATACCTACATTTCCCTATATCATTGTCAATGCATCAAATTATTAATGTAGAATGAAAAATATATTGAATTTAATTGTCATAGATAATGGCTTAGTAAAAAGTAAACAACATAAAGCATAACACTAAATGAACTTATTTGTAACCAAAAATTCTGGTAGAATTTGAAAATTTGTGTCTCCTTTTATTGCTAATTATGATAGAATCTGTGTTAATGAATAAATCCAAATTAAACAATAATTTTAGATATATTTTCTCTCCCTAAATTCAGATTATTACTTCAAGAGATTATCTAATGCTAAGAAATGTCTATTTTTGTAATCGTCGAACATTATATGAACGTCTTTTAAAATTTGACAAAATGAATTAAATAAGCATTTTTATTTTTAGAGATTAGTTTGAATGGCGGGAATTTCAAAGAAAGAGGGATTTATTCAAAAAAGAAAATTGTCAAATTACTCAATTCAGAATTTTTTTTTTTTTTTTTTTTAGATTTGATAGTTGCAGAAATTGAGCAAGTTGGGGAAAATGAAAAGGAACGTTATGGAAACAGCATTGAACAGAACAATGTGAAATAGAGAAGATAAAATCTGTAGATAGAAACGAAAAAGAAACAATGCATTAGATAGTTAAAGAATGAATTTTGGAAAATAATTTTTATGTAAATAATCAACATTAATGAACAAGGATAGATAGATTTATAGAACCCAACATCAAATCCTAGAGGATATGTAATTTTAGAACATCATAATAAATTGGCCTGCCAATGAATGGCTGAATTATAGATAGAATGATGTTATCTTTGGGTATATATATCTTTATCTTGCATTTGTAATGTTACTAATTATAAGAAAATGATAAAAGTCTTGATGTCTGAACAAAATGAAAAGGTTTTAGGAAGTTGGTCAGGCCAAGAACTTTTCATGTTTAAATGTAATCTTACCATAGATTTTATTTAAAATTTAATGCCTATTGATATTTTTGCATATGCAAATAGGAAAATCAATTTTAAAAAAAAAATGAATATGAGTAACCATCAAATATTAACAAAATCAATATAGCTCATTATTATTAATGGAATATTAAAAATAAAAAATGTTTTACAAAGTTATTTTGATGTTTTAAAATTGATGGATAATGTAATAAATATTTTAATAATTTAATTCCAAATGTTTTTCTTGATTGATTGTTGCTTTAATTATTTTAATCAAAATTTTCATGAGAATTTTTTAAAAAATTCAGTTAAAGTATTAAAATTAATATTGTGTTTTATTTTTTATTAACATCCTTAGCCAAAAATAGATATATATAATTTATATAAAGAATAAATAAATGTTGATATCTATCCAAAAATTTTTTTTGCCAAAAAAACATACAGGAAAAATGTAGAAAAGTGAAAAAAAAACAAAATTAGATAAATTTAAAATATTATCGGATTTTTTTTTTCCGTAACTATTTTTATTTATTTATTGTTTGTTTTATAAATTTTTTTTATATATATATATATTTAATTATATGTATATATATATATATATATTTAAATAATAATGATATGTGTTGTATTTTTAATATCAAAATACTTTTATTAAATGATGGTCATCCTGACAATAAATGTGTATTTTACCTGCATAAAATTATTTGTGTTTGTGCATGTGTGTATATATTTATTTGTGTGTAGGTATGTGTGTTTGTATTTTGAATATGTATGTTTGTCTAACAATTTGTATTTTATATACATTACCATTTTATATATATATATATATATATGTGAGTATATGATTGTAGATGTATGTCATCTATATATGTGTTTTTGTGTGTTGTATTTATATATATATATATATATATATATAAATAATTATTTTTAAAAAATTATAAATAAATGTTAAAAAATAATGATGTGTATGTATGTGTATTTGTGTTTGTGTATATATGTGTATGTATGTATATACATGTATATATATATATATATATATATATATATATATATATATATATATATATATATATATGTATGTGTGTGTGTGTATTGTGTATCTAAATTTATATTTATGTATATTTATGCATATATATATTATATATATATATCTTATGTATATATTATATTGTGTGTGTTTATTTATATTTATATTTATATATCTATTTTGGTTGAATGTGTTTATATATTTGTATGTTTTGACTATATATATTTGTATATTGCTGTGTGTTGGTATTTGAGTGTATATTTATGTATCTATATATTAGTATATTTATATATGTATTTGGTTGAATGTTGTTGTATTTTATGTATGCATGTATATATGGGTAGTTGTTATTGTAGATAGATATATTTATTTATATATATATATTTATTTGTAGATATATATATATATGTGTGTATATATATATATATGTTTGTGTATGTGTGTATATATATTTATGTATGTTTGTGTATGTATATATATATATGTGTTTGTTTTGCACCTGTGTGTATGAGTTTGTATGTGTGGGTATGGAAACTTTGGTATATCATGACAGTTTTTTTTTTTTTTATATATCTAAGTATGGGTGCATAAAGTCTATATGTATATATATGTGTGTATGTAGGTTTTATGTATATATATGTACATGTGTACTTGTTATCATAGATATGTATATGTATGTATATGTTTATGTTTATATATTTATTTGTATGTATTTCTGTATGTATGTATATGTATGTATGTATATTTTTATGTGTGTTAATTTGTTTTGCTTGTGTATATATATATATATATATATATATATATATATATATATATATTTGTGGATTTCTTTTATCCTGTTTTTTTTGCCAAATATATAATGAAACTATTATCAACTTATATGATTAATAATATATATATTTTTTATTGATATTTATGGTTTTAGAATTTTCGTTTTAATATATTAAATAATATTATTTTAAACATTTTTATCTTTGTATATTTGCTCCCTTAAGTTATAATTCAATAAGTGGTTAGCATTTATTTAAGTCTGAAATATTTACTGGTTGTGATTTCTCAATGTCTATGCCATTGTCTGTGGATGTATGTATGTGTATATATCGGTGTCTATGTGTATGTAGAGTGTATTCACATTTAACTGTGTGTGTGTGTAAGTGTTAGTTTCCACGTCTCCTTTTTTCATAAAGGGCTGTAGAGATGTTCATGTATTCCCCCACCTCTTTTTTTTTTAGTGTGTGTGTATGTTTTGTGTGTGTGTGTGTGTGTGTGTATCTAATTATGTCTGGATGCTTATGTATTATAATCTGATTGTGTTTTTTGTTGTGTCACACGTGAGTTTAAGACCATATTCACAAACTTTAAAATAAAAACGGAAAAAAAGGGAAAAGAAAAAAATATATATACATGTATTATCAAATGACCGGATGTATTGTAGCGTCTGGTCTTGTCGAACGTAATTTCAATGAAGAAATGAATTGAATAAACATATATATTTTTTTTCTTTTATCAATAATTTTGTAGTTTTTAAACTTAATAGTGATTAAATTTGGATTTTTTTAAAATTGCCAGTTTTTAATTTTAATATTAAATTTTATCATATAAATTTATAATTATTAGTTAGTATAAATTATTTTTAATATTACACGTATTTAAAGATCTGAATAGCTATTATAGCAGGATTTCGTTGTCAAGCTTTTGAATATTTCTATACTTCGTTTTTGATTGGTTATTCTAGCTTTTGTAACAATGTTTCCCCCAGTGTAGGATCGTTAATTAATCTGAAACTTTTAAAACCATTTATTTTATTTTCAACATCATCACTTGATAAGACACAGAGTGTGTTGAAACAAAATGGCTATTTTTGTAGTGATTTTATAACATACTTATGTTATAAATTTTTTTATAAAATAATTATATATATATATATATATATATATATATATATATATATATATATATATATATATATATATATATATATATATAGGCCTGACGATTGCGTTTAGCATGAAACACTGTCGCATCTGGGTGTTGACTTCAGTACTTTTATATTTACATACGTTCTATCTCGGACACTAAGCCTTTTAAACCAACAATATAGCATACCTAATAAGTATATTCTAATCAAACACACACACACACTTGTATGTGAATGATTATGTGCGTATGTAAATATAAAAGTAGACATTGAAATCAACACCCAGATACGATAGTGTTTCATGCTAAAATGCAATCGTCAGGCCTTATATATATTCAACAAAACAATGTAGAGCACTTACTCTTTTCTAACAAACAAACAAACATTACAGCTAATCCCATAAATGTTTTTTTTTATATATAAAGAAAAACATGGTTCAGAAGAATAAAAGGAAATTTATATTGATGTGTATACAACTGGACATAGCTTAACAAAGAAAAACATTTATGGGATTAGGTGTAATACAAGAGAGAGAGAGAGAGTGTGTGTGTGTGTGTGTGTGTGTATTCTACGTAATATAGTTGAAATTAAGAAGTTGATTTACTCGTGGAAACAAACCTTCCCCAGAGACGACTTTCATGCATCCCATGGGCGAGAGAACAAAAGTGTTTATGTTTATTTTTTTTTTATAGTGTTTATTACACCCCCACGTATATAGCGAGCATTAAGAGGAGTCATTTGGCAGATAAAATGTGGTAATCGCACAGTTTACTCTTCATGGTAGATGGATCAGACGTCGGTTTGTACAATGTGTCATCTTATCTGATTATCCGCAAGCAAACACTTTGACATCTTCTCCGTAATCATTTCTGTCATCTACAGCTCTACCCAGTTTTTTCTTCTGATGCCGGTGAAATCTCTGAGTTGATCAATGAAGATTCTTGCTCGTCTACCTCTTTATCTTAATTTGGATTTCATAGTTTAATTTGATGCACAACTTCTCGTTTACTTCTCCAGTAGCCTTCTCTAAATTGCGCTCGCCTTTCACAGGTTGTGTCCGTAATCCTTGATAGGTTTCATATCGTTCTTTACTGGAAACACATTGTTTCCAGCTAGCATTTACCACTGCTTTTTTTTGGGGGGATTGTCAAATAAAAAAAAAATCAACTTATGTTTTTAAGCGCACAATAAAAAAGAACTCTTACTCAGTGTGAAATTGAACAAGAAAAAAAATGTTTATCTACAATAACTTATATGAAAAGAAGATTGTGGAGACTTGTATAAAATATTCTTCTGAACTTCAAATTTAATTAAGCTGAGTAGAAAAAATGTTCACAAGAAAAATGGGAACTTACATTAGTTGCTAAAGTTAAAAGGTCCTTGGTAAAGAGTGTAAGGTGTCAGCAAGTCCTCATAGTATTATCAAATTTTCGGTGTTTGACATGTCAATCCAGCGGGAATTGTCAGAGTTGAAGGTTTTGCTAAATAAATGTCGTTTGTGGTGAACTTGTCTTTTAGGATTATACTTGCAGAGAGTGAGTTGTCGTATATCATCAAAGAAGACTTGGTCTATTTGAGGATAGTTTCAGATAAACAAGTTCAAAATTGCCTGTTTTATTTAACATTTTATTTAACGTCCCGGAAAAGTTGGTTGGTCACATAATATCGTGGAGTCGTTCAATGTCCCTTTCTCAAGTCACTGCTGAAGGTAACCTAATCTCTTTGACTATCCATTACGAATCGTATCTGGATCAATAGTAATTAAACCAGATCGTAGCTTCCTTTATATTTTAACGATAGGCTATTTGAGACACATTTCAAAAGTGCCACAAATTCCGTTCGATTGGTTGAAAAATAATCCAGAGAAGGAGCTCTCTTCGCAAACCTTATTTTTTATTTATTTTATTTTTTTTTTTTTCAGAGCATTGTTTTTTTTTATTAGCCTGAATCAGAAAGGGAATCGCCATAATCAGCTTCAGAAACAAGACTTATCAAATAGTCCCACCTGAAAGCCTCACTGGTTGGAAATGTCTTTGAAATAAAGATAAATGACCAATATTCATTTGACCATAGATAAAAAAAATCTTTTGTTCTTTCTACCTCTTTTATTTGTCAATATTCAATCTTACGTACATAACAATACACTTTCACTTAATATTATGCTTTCCTTGTTTTGTTTTTAAGTACCTTCAGATAGACAATCATTATTCTTCAGATTTCTTTTCTTTATAATTGTCATGCATTCTTGCAAAAATGGTTAAGTTTTGGCGAGGACTCTGTTTAGGTTCTAATTAATAAAACATTTGGATTTTATGAACTTGCTAAGTAAAATAAATTAAAATTTAATCTTCTAAAGTTCATAATTTTAAGGGTAAAAATATGGGATATGATTATTATGAGAGGGCTCTGGGTGTCACATTTGACCAAAAGTATGTTAAGATAGTTTGTCGTTGTTCCTTCAGCTTTAAATTTTTCATGGTCACATCTTTCAAAAGGAATATTATATAGAAAGTGATAAACGGCTTCAAGAAGAACACAAAGAAAAACAAAGAAGTTGAAATTTTTAAGTTAATAAGTTGATACATTAGGACAAACACTGTATAAAAATTGAGTTAAAAACCTCTTGTTCTGGTTGCCGCATTCACTGGGATCAGTTGAGCCGGCTCCGTCAAACAACTTTGCCGAATCCCTGAATAAAAGCTGACCAAGTGTAGCAGAAGTCGTATTCATTTGGACGTGCAAATTCATAGAAACTTCAGTTGGAATTTGGATTCACAAGAGGTCCTCAAACGCATGTATAGTTAAAAGCCTGTATAACAAAAAATGCATCAAATTTTTGTTAATATATGTAGTTTTACGTGTTATGAAAATATTTCTTTGGAATGCGAAATGGAAAAAGTTATTGATCAATATTGGATGTCTTTTAAAGTTCATCAAAGAACAAAGTGTTCAAGCATAAAAATATATTTGGCAAAAGATAATGTATTTTTTGTGATTAGCATAGTCATGATAATGTTCAAATTCTGATGTACAACGTCCAGAATTTATTATTTATAATTTTTTAGAGGCTCCAAAAACGATTGTTTTTGTACTAGTCTGATTTCCTTTGATTTAGTGATTTAATTTATTGGTTTCTGCTGATTGTTGAAAAGATTTTATGTTTATGGTTAACGTCCAAAATTGATTATGCTGTTTCATCTTATCTATTTTATGAATATTAATTGGCACTTGGTGAATGTTTTGTTAGCGTAACGGTTATCGGCGCACCCATTTGAAATTCCAACCTAATCTGTTACTAATGATTTTTAAGAAAAACATATGAATCCATATCTCCATTTCAGTTATGGGTTCAATAGCAAGGTTGAGTGAACTCTTTAACCTTTGAGTGGTAGCTAGTCTATGATGGGTACTCTGAATAAAAAAAAATCGAAACAATCTGAAGAAGGCAACGAATAACGACTATCCTCTTATTCCCACGATGTCACGGGGATTAACAGATATTAAAAGGATTAGAGAGCTGAAAGGACATGACATTGAAAGAAGAATTAATGTTCATCTCGAAGGTATAGTGTCGACATCGGATGCTATATTTTTAATTAGTATTCTTGTAAACCTAGCTGTAAAATGAAGAACCAGCCAAAAAAAAAAAAAAAACAAAAAACAAAAAACGGAAAATGTTACATTTAAGAAAAAGTAATTTTTCGCTGACATAGATTCCTATAAACAATTATTTTATTTTATGAGTGAGGTGGATAATAAAACTTCTAGTCTGTGTTCCAATTTTTAATTTTGATATTTTGATCATTTGGTCAGATTTGGAGTAATTAAGCCAGATCGAGAACTTTTCATCTCCTCCTAGCAGTATTAGTATTAGATTCTGGAACCATTTTAAGAAACCAGTTCTTCAGAGTTTTTTCGGTCTTCAGAGCATGTGTAGGTAGCTTGCCGACATTAAAATAGTATACATGAGTTGGGAAGTTATAAAAGAACTATACTGGTTTCATAACAATATAAAATGTGCTTCTTTTGGGAGATTAGCCAATTCGTTAATATAGCCCGCGATACCCACAAGATAAAAGCAAGCAACCAATCAAGAGTAGCAGATTGAATTACGTGTATTTTTTTTTTTATCTTTCATTGATTTCACACTCTCTCTCAATTAAGTTTCTCCTCTTCTTTTCCCGTGTAATGGAAATTAAGTCGAAGATAAAATGTCTAGATGCTAAAAAGTGATGACTGTAGCCTCAATTTTATTATACCTCAGAAAATAAGTGCAAACAACAGCAAAAAAACATACAGCCAAAATACATGACTTGCCGTTTCGTTCGTTCTTTAAAAAAGGCGTTTTTTTGTCGGCTAGATTTTTTTTTCTCTGTTGGTCAATAACAATCATTTAATTTTCAAATAATTTCAATTACGTTATCAAGAGAACTTTGGGTATTCATTTCTCCTACTATATTTATTCAAATTGTAGCCCTACCTTGTTCAGTTATTACTTATTTTATTAGGATTATATGTTTCATTTCTCTGCCTTTGTGGCAGATATTATAAATAAATTGGTTCCTTAAGTATTTAAACAAGCTCATTCGTTTACTTTTCATAAGAGAAGAAAAGTTTTTTTTTCGTCCAATAGGATCTTTCTTTAAAATAGATTTTAAAACGATTAATCTTACGCTTCTTTATCATTATGGTAATTTTTTATTCAGATATTTCGTCGTCCATCTTTTCACTGCCTGATGTCAGCTTGGAAATTTCTTTTTAGAACATTTAAAACTAATCAAATTATCTCTTTATGCGTGCATTTTTAAAATAGTCTTTCTTTCTTGTTTTTTCAATTTACATGAGTACAGTCAGATTAAACCACTTTACTCTTAACAGCATTTTCTGTTTGTCATTTGCTGAAGTTTTACATGCACATTTTCCTGCGGATCAGCATCAATGTCTTTAAATCAACACCATCAAAATTACTATTAATTTGAAAGTCAATCACCTATTCATAAATAAATTAAATACCCCCTAGCCTTATCTTCGTTTAACTCTATTGCGACAACTGTATAAACTAGCATACTTGGACAACGATTTTCAAATATGGAATCAGGAAAAGAAGTTACAGATTTAAAAACTGATTGCTTTCATGTTTTCGAAATAGGAATAAGTTTCATGGTCTTTAACTATTTTGCATATCTTCAACTTGATAAATGTTAGAATAGTTTCTTTGAAAAAAGAGTTACACCATTTGTTTTGTTTTTTTGTTTGTTTTTCAATTTTTACCTGTCCAAAACTTCCTTTCTGCTTTACAAGACAGATAACAAGAAATAGTTTCCATAAAATCAACATAATTTTCTTCTGAGTTACTTAACGTCTGAGTGTTTATTACTTAAATATAACCTATATTCCAGAAAAAATGCTGATCATTTTCCATTCTCAGCGAATCCTCTCTAAAGCAACAGATTATTTGTAAGGAAACGTTCATATACACTTATGAGTGTTTTTATGGCTTTTTATTCACACTATTTACATTGTTCGGATTGTTGTCCTCATCTTTGTTGTCATATTCACAACGTTTCGGCCATTGTACGCTCGGCCTTCTTCATGTGGTTGGAATTCGAACTAAAACCTTCATCGCCTACCGGGCTTTTCATTTTGTTGTTTTTAAACGTTTTGCACATTTAAAGTTATATATGATTACTATTTTATGACTAATAAAATTTCTCTTTCTGATTAATAGTGATAGATTTAAACAAAAAATACAATCTAAAAGGGATCACGAAATTCATTTTAATTGTAAACATATCGGATGGAACTACAAAACACTGCAATCTTTTCGGTAAAAAAGCATTTAAGTGTGTATCTAAGAAAAAAAAAAAACATCGCTTCGTCTGATTTATTTGAGAAAATGGTAATAAGGATTAATTGACTGATTTTACATAACTTGGTTAGCGTAAATTTTACAAACCCCGGGTGATCTTTCTATCCATACGATGCATTTAATTTAGGATGCAAAATTAAAAGAAATAAAACAAAGTAAGGGGGATAATGGGAGCAAAACATTATTTTAAACCATTCTTCAACTTTCTTTGTGTCTTCCAATCTGCCTTGAACATTTTGAAATACTGACGTTTTACCTGGGCTAGAACACTAATATATTAAAAAATACAATTGCCTCAAGCACGAAGACAAAAGCCATCTCGCTAATTGTATATACTTGTTACGCTATTTTTTATAATAATCAAACTTATTCCGTGAAACATTATCTGGAAGTTAAATAATCTAATTTTATTCCACCCCTTCCCTAGTGGTTCTTTTAGCCCTCAGTACCGCATTCTCATTCTCAATCCTCATAACGATTTATTACTAATTTTTTAGACCGAATATCCGAGAGAATATCCTCACTGAATTTCCCTGCCTTGAAAATGATTATTTTATATCCCACCTCCAGGGCACGTTTGACCATTCTTTGGTCAGTGTCTTTGTTGACTCAAACCAAAGTTATCCTCCGATTTTCCATTCCATAGAATGATTTTTATACATGACAAGTAGACAGATTTCGATTTTACATGGCGTTTTTCTCCCTCAACTTTCTTCAAACATACCTGCTATCCGAATTACTGCTGTCCACGTCACAGAATGGATCCTTTTTGAAATGGAGGTTTTATATCCCAAAAGAAATTCAGCAAAACCGAACAGTAATCCTGGTTCACCTCTGAATGCGCTGCAACCGGCTTATTTCACCTCAACCATTACTTCAGTATCTATCACAATAAATGAAGTTGGACACTTGCTGCATTCAGAACAGCCCCAATCGCTATATATAGTTCTAGAAAAAACAGTGTACCTAACACATTTGCAGTCCAGGCCAAGGTTGAAAATAAAAAAATTGGATCGAAAGTTCTGGAAGATCGCCAACCAAATTAATATAGAGGTAAAGGCATCTGATCATTTGAGAAAAAGGAAATGGCCTGACAAGGTCATATCTTATTTGTTAGATATGGCGAATCTCGATCTTTGCCTCTAGCGCGACGTACGATGACATAAATTCCATTCTCGACTTCCCCCGTCCCACAGACAAAATCTCAGTAGAATTTTTAAACTGCCTGATGAATATCAAGGCCTAAAAAAAGTTACTTAAAATAAATAATAAAATACCCCTGATCTTGTCTTTTTTAAAATCGTGTCCCTTTGGGGATTAAGATTTAAAGACTTTCCCCTATCCCTTCCAAATAGTTATCAATATGTTTTGTCGTTTTGATACTTCTCCCAAATCACGTTAAACCCCTCCCATTTGTGATGTCACGCTAGGTTTTCACGCTAATGTCACGCGTTGCTTTCCTTTGATCTCTCTTTTCCTCTATCTAACCTGTAAATTATATAATTCTCAAGCCCTCCTTTTTCATTACGTGTCCCAGAAATTTCAGCTGCCTCTTCTTGATATTATTATAAGCTTCTTCCTTGTTTGCATCCTATCTTCACATGTTCGGCCCATGATAACCTGAAAATCCTTCTGTAGAACTTTACCTCCGTTGCCTCAAGTCTCTTGATTCTTTTAACAGCCAACATTTTCTGCCGTAAAAGAGGACAGATATCACGTGGCAGTTCAGTACTCTTTTCTTTGTTAGCATTGAAATCCTCCTGTTTCGTTATACTCGTTATATATCTCATCGTCGCATTTACCGTACTCTGTCAGAACATTTTCCATATATTTAAATTTTCGCACCTGCTGATTTATCGCGCCCCCGACTTGTAAATCGCATTTCGGGCTCTTATTTTTTACGGATGACCATGCATTCTGTCTTCTTTTTATTTTATGCTTAGTCCCCCCCCCCTCTCTCTCTCTCCTCTTTTTAACATTTCTCTTCCGTGTCTGCTATCAGCACTGTGTCAACTAACGTATCTTATGCTGTTAAGATTGTGACCGCCAATGTTGAATCCTGGTAGGATTTTGAGTTCTCTCGGAGGACACAGCCTCCCTGTATAAGTTGAATAAGTCACCGGACTTATTCCTTCTTCTTTGCACTTTAACAGAAATATCTACAGAAATCCAACTAAAATTGCATGGGCTGAATATATAGGCAACATATATTTAATTCACCAAGAATCAAATATTGCAGTAGGAAGGTTGGAAAACATTGTCTGATTTGATGTGGATTTCTGCTATGACTTTTGGATGATAGGGCCATAACCTGACATAAAAATCTCTATCTATAAAAGGCAGGATGTGTGTGTGTGTTTATATGTGTGTAACGAATGCACGGTCGCAATTTTCGACGGATTTGCACCAAAATTTGCATGCACATGCTCCAAGTTAGCGGGAAGGCCAAAACCGACTTTGCATTTCCCAACTCCCATCGATAGTGGAAATAATCGATTTTTTCATGCTTCTACGGCAGTTTTCATGTAGTTTGCGGCCATTTTGTACTGGCCAGAGTGAGAGCCAATAGCTGGCTGCCACGAATAGGCAGGAAGATTCTATTGGCCAGCGTGAGAGCCAACAGCTGACTGACACGAATGTTAACTAGCATGCTAGCATGCAAAAAAAAAAATCGATAGCTGCATTCGTCACAAGTGGGGAAAAATTTAAATCTGCATGGCACTTTACTCCAATTGGCTCATTCGCTTGCTTAAACTCAACGTTGATTCTGATTCCGCAGAACTGGGTTGGGTGTGAAAAAGTATTTGTTGTTAACATTCTTTTTTTCATTCGGTTTTTCCAATTACGAGTCCTTACTTTTAAAGCTGATCGTTTTGTGTTCATTTTGTTTAGTTCTTTTTTCGTAACAGATTTAATGTTTAGTATAGAGCTTAGAAAAATTCGCAGTGTGAGATAGGCAAGAAGTAAGGCATGTAGCAACATCAGCACGGCAAAGGGCACTCGTTTTTAAAGGCAAGGAAGGGCAAAAATATTTTAAGTCAAGTGATAGCGATTGCTGTATGACTCGTACAATTTTTTGAATCAAGCACGGACAACGCCGGGCCATGGTGCATATATATATATATATATATATATATATTTTATATATATAAATAAATACAAATATAGATAACTATACTCGTTTCGAAAAACCATCGAATTTTTCATTTGCCAATAATAAAATCAATCTCGAGGGAAAAATGTTTTAAAAAAAAGAAAGAGCTAGAAACATGAAAGACTGTCGAAAAAAATCGCACAGATACAGGTTTGAAGCCCAAAAAAAAACCTGATACGAGTAAACAACTAACTAACAAAAAGAGCTCAATACAACCGTAGAGCAGACCTAGGGAACTGATGAAACCTGGGTAGGTTTGTCTGGTCTACTAATTCCATTATTTATATATATATATATATATATATATATATATATATATATATATATATATATATATATATATATATATATAATTATATATATATATATATATTCCGTAATTACAATTGAATATTTAATATTTTAATTGTCATTTTTATATTTTGGACCCATCTGTTAAAATGGGAGTTTTTTGAAAGTTTTTTTCCTGGAAGTTAAGAGGATGTATATTTTTTTTTTGTAATTTGTATAAATCCAATATTATTTTTTGGAGATCATACAAGGATAATGTTGGGAATTATATTATTATGGATTGTTGCCAGTTATATTTTTTGATTTCGAAGTGATAAGAGGGTTCCATTCGAAGCCGCAATGTTTTTTTTTGTTGATAGAGGTTTCCGTATCTTGGGAGGAATGTATTTTTGTAGGAAGGGTTATATGAACAGGATTTTAGTTTTCGCGTCAGTTTTTAAGATTAGGAAAATGTCTGCATATAAACTTTCAACTGGTGATGTTTTTAAAAGTCGCAAGAACTAGTCTTACTCCTTCATGGATGGTAGAATCAAAGAGTTTTAAATAGGATTTTCTAGGTCAACTGTTTATGATGCTACCATAATCTAGTTTTGATCGAATTAGTCCTACAAAGTAAATTTTGTCAAGTTTTTCGGCTAGCTTTCATTCAGTGTAGGCCACCACATGAAGGAGCTGTATTGCTTTTGCTAGATTTGTTTTGAGATACTTCAGATGGGGTGGGGGATAAAGGTAGGATTTTTTTATCAGAAGTTTTTCGCAAAAATATTATGATCTACAACTGGTATTTCAGTCTCTTCTAGTCACAGGTAGGAACATTGTGTAGATTTCTATCTGACAAAATGCATACATTTAGTTTTTTATTTTAGAAAACCTAAAACCATTTTTCAGTTTTTGACTATATATTTTTTATACTGAACAGTGTCATTGATAAAATATTGCAATGGGGTACTGCCTTTTCTTGGTTTTTTGATCCAACCCAGACTTTGAATTTTCTGCTAGTAAGAAAACCTTTATGAATTTTTTGGTAGTTTGCCTTTCAGGCCAAGGGCATGCAGATCCTTCATGATACCATTGTTCCATGTAGTAACAATTTTTTTTCCAGATCAAAATTTAAAGTGTTCTTTTTCGGACAAATGCGTTCTTATAGGTGATTCTCGTTGAATCAGGTGGTTTAATATGAAATTTTCTTTTTGAAACTACATCGTAGGTCAATTATGGGTTATTTTTCTCAAACTCCAAGTCAATCTGTCATTTATTATCCGTTCCATGGTTTTAAACAGACAGCTGGTCAGTGAAAATAGGTGTAGTTTTCTGGGCAGGAGTTGTTTTTCCAGATTTTGGGACTGGTATTATAGTAGTTTGTTTCCAAATATCCAGGAAATTTACGTTTATCCATATATTAATGTATATTTTTAAAAGTTCTAAGTATTCTTCTGGTAATTGGTTTATGAACTCATAAGTGGACATCATCAGGTTCAACTACTGTGTTATGGCGTCTTTTTTATGGAGGATTTCAATTTACTAAACTCAGTGGATTGTTGTAGATTTAAATATTGTTAGATGTAAAATTGAGTTTATATTCTGTGTTTTGTTTTAGGAATAGGAATTTTTGTTTTCCATTTTGATTTGAAGAATTTTTGGAATAGTTTCAGCTAATGTATCTGCTATGGCTTTTTTTGTTGCTTATGATATTGTTATTTTTGGAAAGATTTTTTTAATTGGTGTCGTTATTTCAGCTATTTTTCAATATTGATTTTGTTTTTTTGATGAGGAGCTGGTTGACATATTTTTTGCTAACATTTTTTTTGGGCATTTTTTTTGCTGCTCTACTGGCCATACATCTATGTAACTTAGAATTGTTTAAGTTTACCATTGTAGTTTTTTATTAAATTTTCGTAGAGATGTCTTTCGTAAAGAAATGCCTTGTAAGTATTTACCATCGAACCAGGATCTGTTTCTGTCTATTTGGTGTTGATTTTTTTGGGTGGTGGAGGTGGGGGGTACATTTCTTTTTCTGCAGTGATTAGTATGTAAAGCGTTCTTCTAAATCTATATTGTTGATTTGTTAAATGTTCTTACAAAGTCCTTTGAATTCGTCCTAATTTGCTTTGTTCATTTTCCAGCAGGATATATTTTCACAACTTGGTTCAGTGATTTCTAGGAAGACCGGGAAATGGTGGCTTCTATAACTGTCAAGCAATTTTCCTATCCCAAGGAAACTCCAAATATATTTGTGGTCGAATAGCTGAATAGTTCCCAGAAAACGGGTTTATATAAGAATGTGTTCCTTTATTTAGTAGACATAAATCTTTTTTCATTTATCTTTTCTCCACGCCCCCCTTTAGGCCTGAGTCTTTATTTCCCAATGAGCATTGTGGATATTGTGGCTCGGATTGGTAAATCGGAGAGCCGAGTTCGAATTCCAGTCAGATCCATTGCATTCAGTTACTATGTTACGGAAACTTGGGAAAGGTATGTCCTATTCTTCTCCCCCAGCTTTGGATAAATAGCAGAACAGACCAGGTTCTATAGACTTTGATGGCAACTGGTCTACTATGGAAAGAAATGGCAAACCTACTGCGGGGAAAATCTGCCTCGATCTGTATCGAAAGATACATGATCGTATAATCGTATATCAAGCATGGCACATAACTGACTAAATAAAATATATAACTTGAGTACTTGTCTATCAGATTTTCGAAATCATCATTGCTTATGAAATCTTTTTATAAATATATACCGGGAACATGTTAATGGTTTTATGTAGAATGGTTCTAACAGCAGCTAACTGAAAAGGTTGTAGCTATATTAATTTGGTTCTGACGGATGCTGTTTTCTGTGAGGATTGAAGTTATCCAGACCTTTTGTACTACCCCATGTATATGGCTGTAAGTTTTCATATTTATTTTATCTTCTTGTTTTAAAGAGGTTTCTTGAAGACAAACAATATCTGGACGTAAGTCTGTTAGCAACAGTAAAAGTTTTTAAAATTTGTTTTTAGCCCACGGCATTTCTATTGAAAACTTTTGTTTACCATGGTTAATTATGTACGTGTAAATCCGATACTATGAATCTAGGAAAAGTACCCCAGCCTGCTCTTGATCAGAATCCAACCCATGTGGAGTCTTTTCATTTTTTTTTTTATCCATATAATGAAATTATATTTCTCTGTATTCCCCACTCACCACGGAGCCCTACAAGGGGGAAATACCAATGGGAAGCCCATTCGCCTTGGCAGATCAGAGCTACACAGCATACTCAATTCACCATAATGAGGCTACAGCAACCACCTTCTGATTCAGCCTTTTTCTAGAGTTTATAAGAATCTGAATCAGGGGTTTCGTGACCAGTCGTTTGATCGGATCGGTTGACTTCTCCGACCGCCCGTCTAACCCAGGTAGCAGTCAAAGTGATGTGTTGAGATTCGGGAGCTAAATCTTGAAGCCTCAGTCATCAGGATTCCATCCTCAGACATGACGGTTGCCACCACGGCCAACAGATGGCTTCTGTTGAGGGGGGTTACCTCTGCAGAGATGTAATCGGTTTTTTTCTGAAGCCCCAGCCGACAGGGCGAGAGTGACAAGACAGGAAAATTGTGGAGAGCCATGATCATCTACTTCCTGAGAGGCTCCGGCACATCAAATGAGAGGGTGAACAACACTGTACAAAAAAGAAGCATATGTAATGAAAATTTCAAAAAAGTTATTATGGACTTTTGGTGATTTTGATGGAAAAATTTCAGAATAAATGTGAATTAATCGCAACAGAAACGACGGCCAACTGTTAGTTAAATAAATGTGATTAAGTCGAACAGAATGATAATCATCAACGGCTTCCTAATCCACCAATATTCAGGCTTATGCCTTTTTTTTTTTAAAAAAAATACAATAAAACCGTCGGGGTAAGGGGGTTAATTATAAAGCAGATACAAAGAAAACAGCCCACTCCCATCGTAGAAGGTAGGAAACAGTCATAACCCTACCCAATGACAGATAACGGAAAAGTTCCATTTTATGTCGAACACAAAATCGCCCGCTTGCTTTGTGACACCGGAAACTTTAGGAAACCATTTTCTTCAGACTAAAAGAAAAAATGAAAAAAAATAAATAAAAACCAGTGGCCTGTAGGTCACTTGGTAAATTCCTTTGTTTTCCCAAACAAATATTATCTTTCACTTAAAAGGACGTGCGAACCCCCACCCCACTTCACATTAGAATGGCGCCGGTTCATTCCACAAAAAAATATGCAACCTAAAAATACTGACTTTGGTCCGTAATTTATGGACACGTCGACCGGACATCCCTCCTTGAATCATGTTCCAATAACTTGGACCGATTTTAAATATGAATTAAGTTTAAGTGTCTAATGATTTTTTTTCTTTCAGATTTAACAACTTAAGTCTTTGGCAATTTCAATCATGGAAAAATGAACAATCAAACTACGTGTTAAAGTTATCGAAGCCTATTACGAAAATGGATGTTCAAATACAAATACATTTCGCGCACTTGGCGATTTTTTGGTCAACATAATCAACTAACCGAGAGTGTAGTCTGGATTTTCGGCCGCATTCCTGTGCACTGCAGCAATGTTTTCAAGTGAACGGCGTAAACGAGCGCGCAATGGTGTTTTCACATCTGCCACCGGCCCAATTTATTCGAATTTACGAACAAATTTTCCAATTACACACTTGAAACTTTAATACGTTGTTTGATGGAGAATCTTTCCAAAGATGTAAGTTGTTAAATCTGAAAAAAAAAAAGAAAAAATCATTAGACGCTTAAACCGAATTCACATTGAAAATCGGTTCAAGTTATTGTAACAATCTCTGTACCAATTTCTGCCGTGTTTGCAAAGAGACGTGAGATCTAGCGTTAGCCTCATGGAAAACGACACGTTTCACCAATTCCGAACGCTTTTAATCGGTCCAAATAGGAAAGGGCATCTTTGATTTTGCGAAAGGGGCTTCTTATATACAATACCTTCGCAGTCTCATCAAATAAACAAAATCAATTTCTTCCAGATTTTAGGGGAATTAACGGTGGTTCATTTCATTTTCCTCACAACTTTTTTGACTCCACATTCGTGTAAACAATTCATTTTTATCGCCTGTCATCGTTCTTTTCAAAATGGATCGCGTTTTAATTTTCGTTTGAGTAGAGAATCATAGATGGAATTGCTGTCCAATAAATCGTAGCGGTTCATGAATTCAAGTCTTTCCGAATACTTTACACCCCGCCTATATAAGATGTGTAGACGTATATCTTTGCGATGTCTCTTATCATGTAACCTGGACTATTTTAACCGAGTTTCAAGTTGGTTATTATCAATGACTACGGACGGCCTGCTGGAACGCACTCGGTTTCCCACATAAAAACGTCCCCCTCTTAAACTGACGAACTACTGACAAACGGTCTGTAATCTACGGCGCATCTCCACCGACGAAACGTGCCTTTTTGAAGTTTGCACAGCGTTTGTTTCATTGTTTTTCGGAAATAAATGAGAAAAAATCCTTACATTTTCCCCCATTTTCAATGTACAAACAGTTAAAATTCACAATCCACATACGAATTGTATAGAAATACATCATTCAGAATATATTACGTTGACCAGAAGTCCTGACTGACTTAGGAAACGGTAAGAAAACAACAAAATTTTAAATTTTAGGGAGCAGCACCAACATTTATTCTTCAAATAAAGTCCATCATTTAGCGTTGATGGCGCGACCGTGTGGAACAAGTTCCAAATGCAGTACTCCTTGGAATTTCCACCAGAGATCAAGATGTGTTGTTTCTTTCCGCTTACCATGTGAGTCAGGATTTTCTGGCCAAAACTAATATTAAAATTTTCAGTCTTGTATGAGACGAAATGCTATGTTCAAGTGCCACTCATTGAAAAAAACGCTCTGAACTTTTCTTCCAACCCAGTATATTCCATACATGTAATGAATATGAATTTTTACTTGGAATTTTTGAGATGATGACTTATCATCATTATATGTCTTGCTATTTGGACCAGCATCCTCATCATTGGTAATATACTCAACGCTTTTCATCCGTTGTACACTACAACCTTCTTCAGATGTCTGTCATCGTACCTGGTAACTGTCTTGGAAATTAAAATTTTAGTCTTAAGACACTATAATTTTAACACTAGATTGTCCAAGAGATGCATGGCCTTGTGGATTCAAGCGTTGTTTAAACATATCTGGTCCCCTGGCAAATGTAAGCTTAATCCATAGTTCTTGGTAGGCCTGAAAAATTCAGTGGAAGAGATATAAAACTGGTAGTTATTAACTGATATGAGTTATCTCCCTTAAGCACGGACGTCGCAATGAGAACAATTCTTCACGTTGATGGAATAAAGTGGTTAGTTCAAAATTTCAAGATTGATTGATTTATTACGGCTTATCAACCCTTTATTTAAAAACGAAACATATTTGAATTACAGGAACAATATCACATTAACAATTTGTTGTAGTTAAAAATGATTTTTCCATAGCAAATCCTAATATTTAACCTATAGCTTACCGGAGAAGAGATGAACTCATACCATCCCTGCAATTTTTTTATTTCCCTCTTTCAAAAATCATTTTTGTACACACGTTTTAATTATTTATTTCTGAAGTTATTTAACTTTTTCTATGAAAAAAAAATCATACTGATCAATTATTTCATTTTTTTTCATTCACCCTTCACCATTCTTTCTAATTTTGTTTGATAACTTTGAGTTTTTATTGAACGAAACTTTCTAGAAAGTCTCAAGATATTTTTTTTTTAAAATGTCTCTAGATATACGATCAATCGGGCTTAAAGACCGCTTGATACTTCGTCTGAATACATTGTTTTATTCCCTGTGATTAAAATTCTGGGCCAATGTAATTATCTGCTTGCTGTCAGTAGAAACGTTTCTTTTGTTAATTCACCCCAACTAAAGGAATAAAGCCACTAAGACACAAGGCGTTACAGAGGAAAAACATTATTAAGGAGCGAGAACAATAAAAGAATAGAAAATAGAAGATTACGATTGATATTGCGTTTAAATTTTTGAAGATTAAACTTTACTGGAAAGCAAGAAACCGGAAAAGAATTCCACTTGAACACGTTTTCTCTTGTCTCTTAAACTGAATGTTTTTGTTTTTTTTTATTATTTTATTTTAATTTATTTTTAGGTCCAATCTTTTGGCTGCTGATCATCTTCCTTGCATGTGATGGACAATTTTGTGAATAATGATCGATACAGTTTCATATTTTTATATTACTTGAAGCTATAACATTCATCATAACATTTTTCCTCATTGGAGATTGACAACTGATGACTTTCTTTCGCCTAAAATCAATAGAGTTGCTTATGGCAAGTCCCATTATTTATTTGTTTAGATAGATAGATAATGAAGATAGATAGATAGATAGATAATGAAGATAGATAGATAGATAATGAAGATAGATAGATAGATAATGAAGATAGATAGATAGAAAGATATGCTTATGTCATGACCCTGCAGAACATGGGTCTTCTCAAATTTCTCTTTTTATCATTTGAGAATTATCATAATCTCTTGTTAAAAAGAGTGGAATCGTTTCCACTCGCCTTCTCCACGGTTTTAAATTCAGAGTATTGCTTCTCATAGACTGGTTAACACCCAAAACTGATGATCCCAGTCGTAATAATGCTATTTAAACATATAGATGGGGAGAATAGAAGGTGTTGTAATAACTTAAACACAACAGAATAAATTTGAATGTTGATTAAGGAAATTTAGTTCCATTTTCCGTGACGATATCTGTTATGCAAATTGCACAAGTCACACAGGAAATGGATCTGAAGAGACATTCAAATATGCTGAAATTCGTACTCGCTGAAAAAAAAAACGGTTCTCGCTTGTTTGTAATTATTATTAAGTATAGAAAATTAAGACTCTTGAAGAATTCTGTTGGCATGATAATGAATTCTCGAAACTCCCTTCAGACTTAATCGACCTAAAACGCTCTAGAAATGAATCCTAATAAGAGCAAAGTAATCGATCAATTTGAATTCTATCAGAAATAAAGTGAAATGACTATAGTAATTAAATTTTAATAAAAACACAGAATTCTTCAGTTTCTTTTCTTTTTTTTTTTTTTTGAGGTGGATGGGAGACAAAAAGGTTCAAGAGAAGTTAAAATGCAGTTACTCGTGGGGGGGGGGTTAATTTATGTATATAAAATTACAGGGATATTTTGCCTTAGAGAAAGATTAGGAAGATAGTCCCGCAGTAGTGGGTTCGATCCTCACGATGTCTTCTACACTTTAGGGCCTCGTACCTAATTAAGCAAAAATTAGTAAATACTACTGCGTTTGATATTTATAAGGCCGCAATATTGAGACACCCAGTAAGGATCAAACTCACAACAGTAAAATGTCTGGGAAACTAGCCTACTTTTCATTGCTCCACAAAATTTTGCTAAGCATCCATTAAGACTGAATCTATTTGTAATAGCCTGCAGAACTTGTAAATCACTATTCTACTGGATGGTACTATGTTTATTTATTAAATTTACTAAGTTTCACACATGAGTATTGTTGAATCCATGAGAGAAAAACTCACTAAAAACAGCTTGCATGACGAAGTCATTTATAATGAACTGCACTTAATAATTTATTTATTTGAGATTTATTCATAACGACTTCAAAAGACGTTTAAATTCTTTTTTCCTTTTTCTTTTTCGCTCTCTTTTTGTCTCTAATTTTCTTTAGAATGCCAATTATTTTGTCTTTCTATCTTCCTTCTTTTCTCTTTTTTTTTATTTCTCTTATAATTTTTAATTACTGTTTTTTTAATTTGCTCGTAATGGTTAATATAAAATTAATTGTTATATTTTAAAATTTATGAACACTAATGAGCATGTACCAATGCTCATAAATACGTTGGACACTATTGTAAGTGGTAGTAAATTGAATAAATGGTTTTTCCACTACCACGCCGTTGGCGAGTAGATATTTTTTTCCAGCCTCCGTTGAGTTATTCCTCATTCATTAATTTTTCAAGGTTACAACATTAACTAATTAATAATAACACTTTTTTTTTCTTTATCGTCTTCCTCAAAGTTCAAAACTGGCCATCATCTTACACTATTTAGTTATCCTCATAATATAGGAGTTTATTAATGAACTTCATCATTCTGGGTTTACAATAATACATTAACACAAACCAGAAGTCACGTCTACCATGGCTCAAACATAATTTTGTCTCGCAGACTAATTCGCAACTGTAGCCTTTATAACTGCCACTAAGACTTCTCATACTTATATTTGTAAATAATTATTAATATCTCGCCAATCATCGTGGTACAATAGTTAACAAGGTAGCCTCGGGGATCATTACTTCTGTAAGGAGTCTGATCCTCAGTCGATGATCTTCACTTGTGGTCCTCTGCTAGATTAAGATAAGTTTAGAATAAATTCAAACTCTTTGGATAAGATGTTTTTTGTTACTTTTTTTTCAGCATGACTAAAACCACACAACTTAATGTGCATCAAAACATTTCCAGAGATACAGTTTCAAACTTAATTTTAAAACATTTATCAATTTTTTCACATTTTTTTATTTAAAATTTAAAAAACAAAACAATTCTGGTAAAAATTCATTTTTCATCGAAAAATATTTTGGCTTCAGACAAAAATATCATTAATATATATTATTCATAAAAGCCATTAAAAGCTTTTTTTGATTAAATGTCTTGATTTTATTGAGTTTTGTATTTTACAATTAGAGCTAAAGTTTGGGTAGATGTATGTGAAATTTTACAAAAAAAATTGATGGTTTATATATTTTCAAAGTTTTCTGAGATTTAATTAAAAATTACAGAGTTACAGTTTGAGTAAAAAAGTTTTATAAAATTAAGGAGAGGGTAACAGATGTCAAAAATATTTTTACCATGACTTTTCTAAAAAAAAAAACATTTCTAAAATCAATTTATTTTTTAATAAGTTCTGGAAGTTTCATTAAAATCCGACAATTTTGACTAGAACCTCACAACCTAAGGTGAATCAAAACAGGAAAACACTGTGGATTTTTCATTGGTATTCACCAAAATTCCATCATTTAAAAATATGGAAGCCTGAAAAAAAAAGAAAAATAGTAGGTTGAGTTGTGTTTTCTTTTTCTCGTGGATATTAACTAAAAAAATCCTTATTGTTTATAAAAGATTTTGAATGCTATGCTCTATATTAGTCATTTTTCTTTATTTTAAATTTTTCACAGCTTTACCACATTCCAGCAAACCTTAAATCTAACAGCGTGAATGATCTGGAACACAACTATACAAGACTGACCATTCTACCTAAAGGCTTAAAATATTTAGATTTTTGCAAATCAAACTGTTGTTAAAATATGGTCCCAAAATAACATTATTTTTAAACTAGTTTCTGGTCGGTGAGAAAAAGAAAACGCAACATCTGTTCTTTTAGGCTTCCATACTTTAAAATTATGAACGCTAGATTTTGGTGGTTCTGAACGAAAGTTCCCAGTTTAATAAATGAAAGTTAATTCGATACGTTCGTAAAAAAAAAAAACTAATGCAATAAACTTGAAAAATGAAAGCAATTAATGATTGTATTTGAACTTTTTATTTTATTTATTTGTTAGGCTAGTACGGCACAAGACCGCAACAAGGGGGCACCCTGCGAGAATCAACCAGACTAACTTGTTAGTTAACTATTAGAGAAATCTGAGACGTCTTATTTAAATTATCTTTTAGATGTTCCTAATCTCTTCTTTCCACAGAAAAAAAGAAACGTCGAGAGATTGAGTTTCAAACATCGACTAATGTGCGGACTGCAGCCGAATAGAATTATCCAATAGTTAAAATGTTAATATTTATCTATTTTATAATGAAAGTGTTATCAAGGAAGAATGCATGTATGTATTTTCTATAAGACACTTTCTATGAAATTGTTTCATTATGCTATGACGTAATTTTAGATAGAATTTTTTTCTCTCGGTCGTTAAATAAAGAGGCAAGATATTTTGGTAAAAGAATTTTAGAAATAAATATAGGTACCTCCACTAATTCGCTGAAAAAAAAAGCATACCATGATGAAAAAAATGCCCCTTAACTTGATAAAAACAAAGTTTTATCAGTAAAATCTTTATATTACCAAGAGGAAAGACCAAATTATTTTTTTATTATTTAATAAAATTTTTAAATCCTTACTTGCATGTTCGAAATTTGGGTTAAACATCTTGCTTTTCTTGCGTCAGCGGTGGCAGCAAAGATTAGTAAAGGATTAGTACAGAAAATTTTAGCGTCTTTTTGGCGGTAAAAACATTAATTTGGAAATTCTTTTGAAAATTAAATAACTGTCAGATTTTAATGAAATTTTCAGAACTTATTCACAAATAAACATAATTATTTTAGAAATTTCTTTTCTTAAAAAATCTTGGTAATTTTTTTTATATCTATTACCCCATCACGCACACACACACTTAATTTTATGAAATTTCGATAAATTAAATTTCTCCCTTTTAATATTTATATTAGTTAAAAAAGCAGAAATAAAACTTTGAGGAATTTAATTTTTTCTTTAATTAGAAGTATCATTTACCGAAAATCTGCTCTGAATTGTAAAATAAAAAATGCAATGAGACTAAGGCATTATTTAATTAGAAAAACTTTTAATTGCATTTATAAATAACGTTTATTAAGGATACTATTTTTTAAGAATTTTTTTTTTTTTTCGATGAATAATGAATTTTTACAAGAGTTGTATTATTTTTTTAAAATTGAATTGGAATAAATTATTAAGTTTTAATTTAAATCTTAAATTTCTGTATTAATTTCAACCTTTTAGATTATATTCTTATTAAGTAAAAACTATAATTACTAATCATAAATGGATAAGCTTAGTACAATTCATCAAACATCAATATTTTTAAAAGAATTTTTATTTCTTTTTGTATGTGTGTAACCGTGCTGATTTTTGTAGAACAACATTAGATGAACATCTGTCATCAGGCTGGTAACACATCAACAGCTTAAATAAACGGCTCTCAACATGCTAAAAATGCATTTCTACGATATTTTAAATTTAAAGTAAATAATATTTGATTAATTGTACTTTAAATCAGTTAGTATTCCTCAAATAAAGTTTCAGAAAAGTATATTTTATTTTTGGAAGATTTTTTTTTAATAAAGAGAATCACATTGCGACAAACGCGAGCTAAAAATAGCGCTGAAGAAAAAAAAAGTTTTTCAAGTCAATTTTGAAATACAGCAAAGTATTTTGCTTATTTTAGATATTACATTTAATATATTAACTTGAAATTAAAGCAAAAATATAAGATTCAAGAAAGATTTTTCATTTTTAAAATTTTAATAACAAGTTTAATCGATTGACTGCTGCCACTAGGTCCAATTGTTAACTATTCATATTATTGTTCAGTGAGAATTTAATGCTAGTTATTTAGATTGTTTGAATTTGTTGAAATCTCGTGAGTCAGTCGACGTTCGGTATTTTGCCGAAAGACAGAATTACGCTGAGATCTTTTTCTTTTTTGTTGGGGTAAAAAAAGAAAAATACTTGGCCAATTTTCATTCAGAATGATTTATTCTGACCAACTTTGTATGATTGAAATACGAAGCAAAGGAATGCGATGGTAAGAATATGGTTAGATAATGAGGAATGTTCTGGGTAGGGAATGCAGTAGATGCTTAATTTAAATGTTGTGTGAGTGAGTGAGGAAGAGAGAGAGAGAGAGGCGAGGCATAGAAATTGAACACAAATATTTATTCATAGCAAGAAAAAAATGAATGAGGTGAGGAGAGGAAGCAGAGTTGGAAGATAGAATATAAAGTGGTGAGAAATTAAGAAAGCTTGAAATAAAATACGAAAGAAAGAATGAATTTCACAATAAATGGAGACATGAAAGAAAACATGGGAGGAAGGAAACTATCGGAAGAATAAAAAGGAAAGAAATTAGAATAAATCATTTAAAAAATATGACAAAGTGAGAGAGGGAAATTAATAGAATGCACAGGAAGGAGGAAAGTTTGGAAAGAAAGCAAGCAGAAAACGAAAGAAAAGGGTGAAAAGAAAGAGGCTAAAAAGAAAGAAAGAATGGAATGAAAGGAAAAAAACACTAAAGGAAAAAAGATAGAAATAAAAACCGTGTTCCTTAATTGATTTTTTCGTGAAGGTGTTCAGGACGAAAAAATCTTGTTGGCTGATGAAATACAACAGAAGCCAAAAAAATAAAAAATAAAAAATAAAAAAGGATGGAAGAGTTATTCGACTCTTCATTGGACTATTCCCAAGCGTCTTATCCATGAAAGGAACACCGGGAAGAGATGTTGTAATTAAAGAAAAAAAAATCTTTGGCGGCCGTTTTTCAGTAATGAAGGCAGACACGTTAGCGTCAATCGTCTGACATGGAATCACTTAGGCATTCACCGGATTTCTTCTGTAATCGATTTAACAACAACAAAAAAATATTAATTCGATTTTTTTATATATTAACATAGAAATCACTCTTAACCAGAAAAGGACATGCTTATTCTTTTATTCTTATATTTTGCATTATAAAGGAGGTTCCATCAAATTGAGCAAACAAAAACTCTATGGACAAAACGCATCTGTTGTTCTGTTCAAGCCGAGGAATATTTTGGATAAATTTCTGTCTGATATTCTGTCGTGAGAAGTTATCATTATTTACATTATTCATCTTTAAAATAATGTCCTCAATTTTGTTATTATTATCACAACATTTCGGCTATTGTTAAAATAAATCCTTGTGGTGTCTGTTATGATACAATTCTGTACGTCACTGCACAAGCTGTGATGACATCCAATGTTGGCTGTTCGCGAATACACACCGTCGCTATGTTCACAGGTCTGTCTCAATATTAGGGACGCGATTGAATTTAACAAAGAATAACGACAAATGCTTTTCAAGACACTTCTTTGGTTGGGAAGTAGCAAAAAGAATACGATTTCTCACTTAATTGGCAATGTCATCCTTTAGCTTCGCGAAAGCAGACTTCTGGTATCTCACTAACTGCCGGCCACGGATAAAGGACTCATACACACTCACTACCTGACCGCCTCACTGAATTCCACTCATTAAATGGATACTAGTTGGGAGATCCACCAGTCGTTTCACCAACCGGAAAGGGGAACCACATAGGCAGAGTGGTCAGTTTCTTCAAAGGACCCTACTTTTACGGATATCTAAAATCACGAACAAAATTTTATGTTTGTCACTTCAAAGGTAGATTCCTGAAAATCCTGGTCATTAAATTTACTCAAAGATGGGCTGGAGACAAGATTCCAGAGAAACCTGGTCATTAAATTGACTTAAAAGGAAAAAGAATCTATCTAAGGATGTATGAGAAATCGTAAAAATATTTTTATTATGATGAAGGCAGTTAACTTTAAAAATAACAACACAGATTTAACGCAGAAGTTTATTTATTTTCATCAATTTTTATGACAATTTAAAATCTTATCCACTATGAATTGTTAAAACACAAGTTAAAATTATTTATTCATCATCATTTATGCAATTTTTTTTTTTTTTTTTTTTTTTGGACCATCTCTTTCTTCTTCAGCATACTGAAAGCATGGACGTCTTATGAAAAGTGGGCCAGCAGAAATCTGTCGAATTCAGAGAATTTCAAAATGAACCCATTATTTAATTTAGGTAGGTTAGATTGTTGTCTGAGTGCCCATAGCTATGGATATCTCGCCTTGTTATTCTTTTTATTTCTACTCAGTTATTAGTCTTCTTGTTTTCCCCTTCTTAAGTAAATGGCCGGCTGCTCGTTTCTAAATATGTCTGTCTATTATATAATCCCTGTTATAGACGCATGCTCAGACATATTTGTTTAAATTTAATACCCGCAGAAATCACCCTTACTGCAACTATATTGAGTAGATCTTGCTTACAATTTCCTGGAGAGATCGCATAATCTGGTGGTATCAACTCCCAAATAACATTTGATGTTTATTTTACGTTTACTATCTTCGCTCTATACAACGATAAATATAAGTTAATCTATCATGAAATATGAAAATGTAAAGTGGGTAAAGGCGTTAGTTAGATCCAGTGACAGGACCGAAAGAGTGTGAGTTCAATACCTGGTTAAGGCCGTGAAGAAGTTGGAGAGGGAAATTAAAAGGAGATAACTGATAACTGACATCCATTAGATATGGCACGTAGAACTAGAACCGTCTACCCCAGCGAGCGAAATAAAGGTTTCAACCACCTGAAGAAGGCCGGAGCGTACAAAGGCCGAAACGTTGTGATAAATATGGCGACAAATTGTCCGAATAATGTAAATAGTGGTCTTAACATTTGTATTCAAATGTATGTCTTGTTTCGAACGCATAAAAATAGTTCAATGAGAAGATAGAAACAGTGAGAGTACAAAGAAAGTTGAGTAAGGGATAAGATGCAAGAAAAAAGAAAGGAAAGAAGAGGCTATTTTGCCGGTCCCGGGAAAATAGACAAACATGCTGTTAAGCTTATTTTACCGATCTCGGTAAAATAGACCCCAGGCTATTTTGCCGGAAAATATTTTTATTATTATGAAGGCAGGTAACTTTAAAAGTAACAACAGATTTAACGCAGAAGTTTATTTATTTTCATCAATTGTTATAACAATTTAAAATCCTATCCACTATGAATTGTTATAACACAAGTTAAAATTATTTATTCATCATCAATTATTAAAAGAAATATAGAAGTCTCTGAATATTTTAAGCACTTCAGACATAACAGTCTCTGCAAATCAAAAACTTGCCCTTGGGCATGGTTCTCTTGTGAATACACTTCAGGTTCACTCACTGAAGATAACAGCCATAGACCACAGAATCCATCTTGTTCAAGTTCTACCTACCTACACAGCTCACACAACTGTTGCACTAACGATTAGTTCGAAAACACTATTTACCGGCAAAATAGCCTTGGTGTCTATTTTACCGGGGTGAGAAAAATGGCCTTGGTGTCTATTTTATTAGGACAAGCAAAATAGCCTTGGTGTCTATTTTAGTGGGACGAGTAAAATAGCCTTTTCGATAAAGATAAGTACTTTATTGGGGGGGGGGAAGAGAGGGGGATAAAGAGTTCACAGAGCATATGGGCGGAAAAATGCTAATTTATTGAGGGAGTAGGAAGCGAGTGCGAAAAGGAAGGCGAATTCAATTAGGGAGTAAAAAATAAATAGTAAAAGTAAGAAGAGTGAGAAAAGGTTCAGTGTATGGAGTCGAAAGAAAGAGGGAAAATAATATGAGAGAGTAAGAAGAGAAAGAGAAGTAAGTTTAACGAAGTGAACAGAAAGAGGAAAAGGAATGCTAATTTATTGAGCGGGTAGGAAAAAAGAGAGAGCATATAATAGCGTGCGGAACCGATAAGGGTGCGTCAGGTAATTAGGAACAACAAAGATATTCAAGTGAAACAAAAATATTCAAATCGCTAATATCAGGGGACAGCGGCAAAACAAAATTGCTTCAATCTTCGAAACTCGCTTATTATACATAAATAGGCTGATTAATTCAAAATTATATTATTAAAACCGGTGGATAATATCAAAACGAATAATTTATGCAATGATTGGGGGGGGGCATCTTTTTCTTCTTCAGCATACTGAAAGCATAGACGTCAAAAAATTTGATGACCTCATACCATGTTTAGGAGTGGTTTCTTTCTTTTTTCATTCTCCATTCAGCCGAGTGGAGACTAGTCACAATTGCAGTAGAGAGAATGCATTTCATCACTTTGGTCGATTTCCTTTGTGTAATCCTTTTTTTGCGGACCAATGGTTAGTGAAAGAAAGAGAAACAAAACCAATAGGTATCTATTTTGCTTGCTACAAAAGTAAATATAATTTTCTTGATACTGCTCAACTTTGTCTAGGCAGTGACTAAGTCAGAAATGTGGCAGAAAATGTTCGAATTTTCTTTTACTTCTCGTCGTTTTTATTACCGTCGTTTTTACTGAGTAGATGAATGTCCAAAGAACATCATGGGGAAAATCGATTCTTAATACCTACAAATGGAATTTCATATTAATCTTGCTAACCTCGAACTAATGCCTATTTAGTGAAGTGTGGCAGGCTCTAAATACGTCTCCATTTCGTAGACCAAATGCGGTGGGTTGAATGGGTTATGAAGATGGGAGAGGATAAAGGCGGAGTCACTTGGGGGGGGATTCAATGAGATGCTACAGTGAACAATTATTTTTTATTCAATGTATTTATTCCTGTAGTTACTTTTAGATTTTTACGGTTAATTTTTCGAAAAATCCATGACGACTTCTTCTGTGATAGTCATATCGCAATATATATTTTCACACACACACACAATATATATATATATATATATATATATATATATATATATATATATATATATATATATATATAAAAAAAAAAAAACAGACCACTTTAAGGTACCATTATAATAATTTATTTCACCAGAGTCTTTTTAAAGGACGCCGGATCATCAGATAGCACTTCCAAAAATGAAATGAAAAATTAAATTAAAATGGATGGGTAGTGTAAGTTTTTATAATTTAACAGAGAGTGTGAAAGGGATAGTTAAATAGGCATGGTAGAGTATAGGGAGGGATTAATTTCATATCTCTCTCAAGTATACTTTGTATTGGGGGAGGAGGAGTGATAAGACCTTGACCTATTTAGACGGTTAACTTAACGGAAGTGATATATTGAATTGAGATATATTGTGTATTTGAGAAGCAATCCCACATTTATACAAGTTTCATCAAAAAGGTACAAGGTACTGCGGTTAAGTTTTTCATTTAATTTTTCTTGTGCTCTTATAATTTTCTTGTTTTCTGGGCGTAAATTATGTAGAAATTGTTTAAATGTTTTTTATATCCTAGCACTTTTGGCCATGCTTCTAGCCATTATCTAGGATCCACATGCACATAACCATGTGTTGTATGGTGTTTGATTAAGAACGCATCCAAACTGAATATTTGAAAAAATAGACTGAAAACCTCAAATGTATTTTGAAGTACAGAATAGGAACAGGTATAATTTTAAATTTACAATTATAAAGACATTATTTTTCATTCTATGTATTTATTTCTATGGAAAATAAACTGAAAACCTTAAATGCATTTTGGAGTACAGAATAGGAACAGGTATAATTTTAAATTTACAATTATAAAGACATTATTTATGTATTTATTTCTATGGAAAATAAACTGAAAACCTTAAATGCATTTTGGAGTACATTGGTGTTGAAATCTGTGTAAGTCATAAAGACAAGACTAGGACATTCTTTGCTGTCCACTTTATATATTTGGTTCAGACGATGACTTACACCCTTTCTATTTCTAGATAATTGTGTAATTAATTTTCTGTTCGTGTGAAGCGGTTTCTTTCCACCAATTCGCAAGACTGCTGCATGCAGAATTTCGGTGAAACAAACGTCTGCTTCACTCTTAAATCCCTTGGAAATTTAACCGAAAAAAAAATGAAATTAATTATTATTGATTGCATTGCGTAACAACTTTTATTTATTCATTTATTTGTTATGCACTTAAGGCTCAGAAGAAAAAAAAACATCAAAATGTGACATACGTGCACAAATTTCTCAGAAGAAAAAAAAAGTAAAATTACCCGATGTACATTGAACATTACTTCAGTTGTCAACGTGTTTGACATTTATTGCATCAACGTCCTTCCGTATTTAGGAATCGGTCATCATTGCATGACATTTCACAGTCCGGGTCATTTATAAAAACTAGTATCTGAATGAATGGAATTAATGTATGCACTTCCATGTGTATGTTTTAAAACGACTTTTGTCGTTTCATTGAACTTTGAATATTTTATCCGAGTTACTTGCATAAGTGCGCTTAAAAAATATTTTTCGTCAGAAAAATATTCTATTCTCGTGATGAAATAATTTTATAAATGAAAAAAGTTTTAGGTGGATTTATCGATCGCATCAATTTGACTTTAGTAAAATAGTCATTTATTTAGTGATATTTATTAGGCTGTCACGCATGAAATGACACACTTTATAAGAAATAAATAAAACGCTTCTAAAATGTTAAATAAGTAATTTATTTAGTTGAAATAGGCACCATGTTGATAAATGACTGTTCTCCAACGTATCTCTAAATTCTTGATCTCATCTTTAACAAAATTCTCATCGTTTGATGTGATAAACACTTCCAATGCTTCGATTAACTTTTCCTAATAAGAGAATGTTTTATCGCGTATGAAAAGCTCAAAATACTTAACTAAGTGATAATCAGTAGGAGAGATATCAGGTGAATATGGAAAACGAGGTAAAATTTCATAATTCAGTCTATGCAGCTTTTAAACAGTTTATTGAGAAGCGTGCGGCTATGCGTTGTTGTGCAGCAAAATTGGGCGAGTCTAGGATGTTTCTTTTTCAATTTTTCGTGCATACACCCAATTTCTCCACAATACGAAGTTGCTATTATTGTTTCCCCTTGAGGCAAGAATGAATAATGAATGACCCCTTTGAAAGATCACCATACGTTAACCATTAACTTTTTAGGGTGCAGTGAGGGTTGAGGGTATTGTTTTGGCGATTCACCTGCATCTAACCACTGGCCTACTCTCATACTATTGTTAAAGAGTATCCACTTCTCATCGCATGTAATGATTCCATGAAAAATGGTTCTTTTTCCCAATTTGTACTCGTACAGTAAGATTACTCGACATTGTTTCCTTATAAACATTTTCATTGGGTTTGTGAGTAAGACTATATACAAAGAAAAAAGAAAAAAATTCAGGAATAATCAAGATTTTTTATATACTAAAAGGTTACTTGATTAGCTGACAGGATCAAAAATGAACCAAAAAATGCGTCATTTCATGTGTGACAACTTAATATTTTATTTACTATTTTATCACATCTTCTATGTTGGCACTTTATCATATGAAGATTAGAATTCAAACTTGTGTCGTTGTAATTTGAGAGTTATCGTTTTAATCAAATTGGGAGTTAGAGAATGTACGAGAGGTTGAGCTGGAAATGAAGTTTCATTATTTAAAATGATCTGACCAATGTCGATTTTTCGAGAATTTCGAATTCAAGTTGACTTTGTTACACTCACTTACGCACATTTACACTTGGGAAATGCATGAATCCACCTCGTCCCCACCCCAGGTATGTGTTAAATAGTAGAATAGGCTGCGATCTTCAGCTTTGGTTGGCAGCCAGTCTAGGGGAAAGACAACTCTGAATTCAAAACCGTATGTAGCCCCGACGAGGCACATACTATGCATCTAAGGAAAGGATCATGACATTCATATAATCCTGACCATGGTCGGCTTCATCTCGCGAGCAAGGTCCTGATATTTTACAATTATTGATCTTTTTTCTCTGGTCCATTGAAACATGTACATATTTAAAATATTTGCAATTATCATATCCAGTCTTCTTGCTTTGGTGTGAAAGTCGATGTGAATATCCAAATTCCAGAGTATTCCGTGTTTCTTACCAATGACAATAGTGTTGATACCATATGTCTACATGTCGAAAGTCATTTGAACATTATTATTGTTGTTATTGATATCTACAGCTTAGACACACAGCACATGAGCTGTTCTAAGCAGCGCTGCCATTTGCGCATTTCAAAATAATGTCAATTATCCCCAATGAGTCTTAAGGGTCAGAAATGTTTCCGGAAATCGTCCCAAGTGTGTCTGTCACAAAAGGGACAATTTCGGTTGCTGTTTGGTATTTTTTTTTTCCGATTTGACATGCCAGGTTTGGTACCTGTGGGCCTTTTGTGAGGTGAGGCTGCTCTTACTTCATAATGTTCTTAGCTTAAGGTACTGCAATGTCTGTCCGGATCTATTCATGGCTGCTGCTCTTGTGCACAAACGTGAATCAACTGCGATTTTTCTTCAAGCTTTTATGAGTCAAGGTATTATTATAATTATTATTTGCTCATTGAGTTTTCAGTCCCGTAGTACTTAGTGGCTTTCACTGGAAATCAAGTGACAACAAGCCCCATTATTGGTCTAGAACTCTCCTCAGTATTTTAAATGATTTTAGTAATGGTTCTGTATGGATTGTTTCAGCGTTTCCTCGAATTGCGAGTTTTTTGGGGTTTTTTTGTTTTGTTTTTTTCACCCTCATCGCAAAGTTCGTTTGGACTCTCTTTCCCCGCCTTTTTATTACCCTCCACTTCCTTCTACTTCTTTTTCTCCTTATACTTTTTCTGTTTTTCCACATACTTTCTTTTCTAATTCTATATCTTATTCTTTTTCTTCTTTTCTTCTTCCTTCTTTCTTTTCTTTGTTTTTAGTTTTTCTCTTCTTCATTTTAATTTCCTCTTTTTTTTCCTTTGCTTTTCTTCCTTTTCTTTTCTTCCCTCTCTTTTTCGTCGGCTTGTAATTATGTCTTTGGTTTAAATAAACGTTGCACCACATTAACATAAATTAATTTGAAAAAAAAATGTATCAACTCAAATTTCTAAAAAAAAAAAGATTAAAATATAAACGGATTGAAAAATAAAACCGAAATTAAAATTACTCATTTGGACAGAAACGCAGCATTCGTGCACGCATTGACACATGGTGGGGGGTAGAAGGAAAGTGGGAGAGATCTTTACCCTCCCATCATCGGTCCTGCATTGTCAAATTCCTTTTTAAAAACACAATTGACATTTTCAAAACAGTATGTCAAGAAGTTACTTAAGTTGCTCCTTTTTTTAAAAAAAAGAAGCTGAGAAATATTTTCCTTCTCGCTTTTTTTTTCAATTCTTTTATATTTGATTTCCTGACAAAAGATTAAGATCACGAGGAACGCACGGTTTTATCTTCCTCTCATAAATATATGGCTTTCTTTTTTTTTTTTTTTTTTTTTTTTTTGAAACGAAAACTCTTGATTTGTTTGCTGAAAAAGAATTGATTTGTTTGCTTGAGTAACACCGTCTATAGGCTATCCTATTTTCCTTTTTTTATGTGTCGTGTCTGTTCAGGACATACACGATCATGGCTCTTCACAACTTCTTATGCTTCGTAGTACTAAGCAGGTTTTATCCCCCGTATTATTCTTCCTAGTCCCTGCTACTATCCATTTACACAAACTCATTAGATACTTCACTCGTTGTCCCTTTTGCCTTGAATATGTCTTGTGTCAAATTCTCCGAGCTTTCTTTCCTTATTATGTCCCAGGAGTTTTAATTATCTAAACCTAATGAACATTGGACTCTCATCAACAATAATAGTCAATGGGACTATCTTGTTAACCGATACCCTATGGTTAATTTCCTTATCCATAATATCGATTTATTGGAAGAAATACATTGGATAGGAAGTTAACCAGAGGGCAGTGATCTTACTATTATTATTATTGAATAATAAATTGGCATGCCATGTTGATTAATTGCCGACCGATTTACTTAATTTTTTTTGTTTTTTACTGAAATAAAGGGTATGGCGCCCATCTCTTCTATAAAACATGCATTTTGTTTTGCTGGGTTACATGGCTTCAACAGCAAAGAGTAATCATTGCCTTGATTTAATCCTAGAAAAAATAAAGAAATGGTTTCCTATTGCCACCTCCATGGTTTTTAATTCAGAACAGTCCTTCCTCTAGACCAGGTGGTCGGCAACACACGGCACACCAAGTATTTTCCAATAATACGCAGCTGCAAATGGCATCACGAAGTTCGAACCAATAACTACTACAACGATATTTAGCTGTTTCAATTTTAATATATACCAAAGTGTTTATACTATATATTACTATATAAAATATATAGTAGAACAGGTATATCGACCTTGACTTGTATAAAAATACGTATGCCGTTGGCACACTGAATGATTTTAAAACCCTAAGTTGGCACATAGTAAAAGGTTGCCGACCCCTGCTCCAGACTACCACCCAGTCTATTATTCTATCTGGCTGGACAGGACGAGAAGAGATTCCCAAGAGATTTAGGATGAAACTGAACGTAACAGCCTTGGTCAAAATTTGAACGACTCGCCAACTGTGGCACCATTTACCAAGGCAAAAAGAAAAGAAAGGAAAGAGAGGAAGGAAAGAAAGGAAAAGAGAGGCGAGACCCAAACGTGGATGATAAGTAGGACAGACACGACAATGGATAAGGATATTTTGATAAGTAGCAAATGGCAAAGGTTTCATTGGATAAGGAAATCGTTGTGTTCTGGCTGTTGGACGAGCTGTGTTATGGGGATACATAAACAAACCGCTAATGCGGGAAAACATCTGATTAATCAAACCACAGACCGACTAGCCAAAGAAAAATCCAATTGAAAATGTTATTTTGATAATTGACAAAAACAGGTGAACACAGGGCTTTGGATAGATAAAAAAATTAATTGTGTCAAAGGAACACTTTTTACAAGTTTGGCTGACCGTTTTTTTTTGACAAAACATCTTTAGCTGCGATAATAAAACTATGTTATCAGAAATTTTGAACCGAAAATGAATGAAGGCGACGGACGATTGCACTTTTAAGTCAAATAAAAAGACCACCCATTCTGATAATTAGCGATAATCGGACTGACGAAGTCCAGGTGAGAACAAGAGTTATGACTGTATACCACCGATCGCATTGTTCTATTTGCGGCCAGAGAAAAGAGAAGAACTGCGATTAAAAGAAAGAAAAGGAAAAGAAAAGATAATTTTTTTTTTTTAAGCAAGATATTTTTTTCCCCTGAAACAAAGCCCGCGGGATCGTACACGCCCGCCTGGACATCATTGGCCGAGTGGGGATCACGTGACGCAAGGAGGAAGCTGTCACCGCCCATTTAGAGGATGGGTATGAGAGGTCGCCACGAGGAAGTGGGGAGGACAGCCGACACCCCCTCTGAAGTATGGTGAGAAGGTGGGAGTAAGAAGACTCCAAAAAAAAATGGAAAGAAGTGGAAAATTCCTAACCAAAAATAAAAGAAGTGGATAGGTATTTAGAATTATCGAGGAACCCCCCGGCGCCGACAAACCCACCCCGGTTTTGGTCGGCGTCCATATAAGCAAAGTCGCAGCGAGCAGAAATCAGTTCCAGCAGAGAGTTGTTCAGTTCCAGAAGTTTTCCGGAGAGTTGAAGGGCCCCTCGCATCAGCTGACTAAGATTCGCGCAATTTCCGAACTCTTCTTCAATCCAAGAACAAGTTATTTTGAAGAGCGACTTAGATCCATACCACCAAAATAAGTTTTTTCGACTTTCGCCTGAAGACACACCAAAAACCAATTTCTTAAAGAGCAAACAACTTGAAGATGTTAAAACTCGCCTAACGGAAAACAACGTGTCACAATCCATAGAACGGGTCGGGAGATAGACGCAGTCCTATGTATCCAACAATAACCAGACATAAAGTTTGTTATCCTTTTTTTGATACTTTGAACTTTTGAGTTATCATTTTATTTTCTTTTATGCATATTTGTGTGATACCACCCCGTTGAAACCCAATTTGCATTGCGGCCCCAACGACTGATTGATTTCGTCTGCCTAAGATCGATTCACAACGTGGGTAGGCGGACTGGAGATCAACGCAGTTACTTTGGTAACCAGGCGTTGGAAGCGAATTGGGAACGACGAGGCTGATATCGAATCCAACCAGATTCCCATCCGAATCACCAAAAGGTTAGAACGTCACATTTGGGTGCCGCGACCGATACCAAGCCAGTTGGTCGTCACAGGACGAGACAACACGACTGACGCGACAGGCGGACGTCACGTTTGGAGCGGCGACATTCGAACGAAGCAGCGAGGAGCGAGCGAAGGCTGTGTTTAGGGACGTCACACAATTCTTTGCCGATAACCGTCGCGCTATCCGTTAATCCACTCCTAAAATATCCCTTTGCAAAAATACAGGTTGCCCCCCAAAATTTGACATCATTTTAAAAGCAATTTTCTTGAAAAGTACTAAGTCTAGCTCAATGAAATTAAACAGTTTAGTTGTTGAACATCATAAGTTTATTCGGGGACTGATTTCATAAATGTTCAATATGTGCTCCGCTAATGATACGGTACACGTCAAGACAGTAGTTAAGCTCTTGCCAAACGCGCTGTAGCTTGTCTTAAATGCATTCTGTATTTTATACGGATCACTAGAATGACTTGCATATATGCATGGGTAGCATAATGGTTATTGACACGGAAATTGGTTTTGGTGATATGTGTTCAAATTGCGACCTATGCCCTCAATTATGCTTAACTATCCTTGGAAACGATATGTTTTTTTCTTTTCTCTTTTTAGCAAGATTTAAATCGACAGGTCTCTCTAGTCTTGGTTGGCAACCGTTCTAGAAGAAGAAATATTCTGAATTCAAAGCCGATTGGGCGTGGTGCTAGCAAGTCTACAGGCTTGCCTTTGAAAGCACAGCAGCATCATTTAGCGTGTTTCACAGGGAGTCTACAGGTTCAAGAGAAGGAAGAGACATGGTTGTTAGAATATGTTTGACAGTCTTTCAAGTTTAAATTTTCACTTACACATAACCCGCGGCTAGAAAACAAAATATCATGCTAACTTAGAAAGCATTTTTAAAAATAATTATGTTTTTGCTCAGAAAAAAAATGTAAAATGACAAAAGAAAAAGAACGAAAAGAATGCCGACATTTTTCTTTTAAAATGACGATTCGTATGACGATCGTCGTATGTCAGAACGTTCATAAGATTTTCGCGGCGGTGGAAATTAATTTCGATGAAAATTGAAATCATTTAAATCGAAATGAAAGATCATGTGAGATCAAGAATTATCTGCTTAGAAAATGTCCACAGAAAATTGATTTTAAATTGACCTGTTATTTATTTATATTTTAAATTATTTATATGAAATATCAGCAATTTTCAAGACGTAAGCGATCATGGCTTTCCATGCTTTCCTGTCCGTTGTAACTTCCAAAAGTATTTAACGCTATTCCATTATAAATATCCTTCCAATAGGGTCGAAAAGTTTTCCAAAGTCTAACGATAGCAAGTAAGCGAAGGTGCCGTTTTAGTTAAGCGATAAAATCAACAATGCCACCTCTGCTGTCATGTTTGCCATTTAGCAACATTTGCTTTGCTTACTGAATGAAACTGATAAAAATTTTAAATTCTGAGGCGTGCAATCACCTGAGCTACTTTCTTTAAAATGCCGAAAAATGTCAACCCAACTCAAATGTGTGATCTTTAAAAATGATTAACGTCAGAAACATTAAGGTCAATGAAAAAAGATAATAATTAAATAATACCAACTGTATTATACTTTCTTTATTTAATCCGATGACAGAGGAAAAGGAAAAGACTACTTCTTTTGCCTCACGTGGGACCACATCAACCGTTAAGGAAGGCTGAAAAATTTTTCATTTTTTCCTTACGGAAGAAAAAAATGACGCTGAAATTAAATATAAATTAACAGCAAATGAAAAATGACATGAAAGAATTATACTGATTTTCCAAGCGCAGCTTAGACGTGGCACAAGGCCGAAAATGTGGAGCATATCTTGAGAAACGAGCTCACTCGTAAGTGTTCTAGCGAGACAAGCTTGCTAACTATTAGACCGCCTCGAGGTGCCCCCTACATGATTACAGCGTAACTTAGATGTGGCGCAAGGCCGAAAGTGTGGAGCACCCAGTGAAAATCGAACCCTCTATTCAATCGTAATTGATCTAGCGAGATAAGTTTACTAACCTTTACACCACGTCGAAGTTCCCAAACTTGAAAGAATTATAACCAACTTTTTTTTTCTTTTTTTTTTTTTTTGCTTCCAATATTTGGGGACAGAAAGTGAAATCGGTGAAGTCAAATTCCGGGTTTAGTGCATTGCACTCACGTTTGCACTAATACCGTTGGGAATGGAATGAGTCCCTCGCTTCTCCTCCTGTTGTGGGTTAAATAACAGGACAGGTTCTCTTGCCTTGAATGGTAACCTGTCTAGAAGAAAAATAATTATGGATTCAAAACCAACCTGAATAGGGATCAGTTTTGTCAGGCTATCTTGCTTTAGACGCACCCACTGCCGCTACGGTTGTAGTACATTTCTTGCACCTACGACACTAATGGTTTTTGATCGTAAAGATGAGTCATTATCATGTCAAGAAATGGTCGGACTATTGTTTTGATTGTTTTTGTTATTATCACAAACATTTGGTCGATTCATACATTTGGTCGATTCATAAAGCCTTTACACCTAAAGTAGGACGATCGGCCACAACAAAAATGAGATCAGTCATTTGAAAGATACACGGGATTAACTTATTTAGCATTTAAAAAAAGCCAAACTGTAAAAAAAAAAAAGATTTATTGGCTCCTGTTAAGGTTACACTTCAGTTTTCAGTAGTTCTGTGCAGTTGTTGTTCTGTCCAAGTAAATAAGTTAGTTATGAGAGCAAGGGTGACCTGTCTATATTAGAATGAACTCTCTTCCTCCATATAAATACTAAACTGCGAGACTTCCTAAGAAGGCAATCGCGACGCAGTCTTTAACTGTGTGCGACTTCTGTCGAACTCTCTGCTTCTGTAGAGAGGAACCCGGATGAAGCTTTGACGAAGGGTAAAGTTTCATCCGGGGAGGTAGACAGATACCGAACCCGCTTATGACTAATAACATTCTTATTTTGTATATATGTTCTGTTATTCAATACACTTGTTCAACCTACCATCTTCTTTCCGTGTCTTTCTTTCTGGCCCCTAACAGGCCACAACAGAGAGAGTGGTTTTCTTAATCGTGCATTCAATTAATATATATTTTGCTGGAACAAAACACAGAAAGAAGTGAGTTTGTTGCGGACCCAGCAGCGTGCAGTGCTGGTTTATTACAAAGTGGCCTTGTGCCAGACACCACACTAAACTACCGAGTCCACAAGCAATGTATAAAACAAAATAATAATGCGTGAATGAACAGTGAGAGGAAAGGGGTCAATCAACGAGTGCATAAATTAATAAACATCAAATGGATAGACGGAATAAAATGACAAAGACGTCTGTTTGTAAAACATGTAACTTTTAATTAGATGGAAATAGTAGGTTATCTCGTGGTACGAGATCAAGGAAATGTTCCGCGCCAAAATAGAAATGCAATATGAAC
>CAHIKZ030003993.1:0-22500 GCA_903632075.3 Acanthosepion pharaonis
GAAGAAGAAAATGATGATGATGATGATGATGATGTAAGATCGACTGAAGAAGTATGAGATTGTAAAAAAGCAGAGAAATGAGGAAGAAGATAACAAAAGATGCTACGTTACAGTTAGAATTATTATTATTATTATTATTATTATTACTTGACCTGGCAGAAGGCGAACAATGTTGGGCATTAATTTGGGATCTAACTTGTGTATCAAAAGATTACCACATTGGTGGGAAGTGTACAATTACGAAAGTAACATTCAGCAGGTTAATTCTATAGACATACTTGAGTATAGCAGTATGGAAAGAGAGGCTGCTTTTTTCCAGTTATAAATAAATAAAGAAAATAAAAGTACACAATAATATTAAGCAGCAAAATCAACATATTTCCAACAGCACTTTCAGTAACGCGTATAATACAATCTTATTTTCTACTTTATACGCAGAAAATTCTATTTGTCTTTCACAATTTTGCGTTACCAACACGCATATATAAACTACTAGCAGCATGGCCCGGCGTTGCCCGTGCTTGATTCAAAAAATAGTACCACTAATACAGCAATCGCTATCACTTGACTTAAAATATTTTTGCCCTTCCTTGCCTTTAGAGGAGTGCCCTTTGCTGTGCTGATGTTGTTACATGCCTTACTTCTTGCCTATCTCACACTGCCAACTTTTTCTAAGCTCTATAGTAAACATTAAATCTGTTACGAAAAAAGAACTAAAAATAAACACAATACGATCAGCTTTAAAAAACCGGAAAAAAAACATTTTTAAGGGTTGACCGATTGTCGATTTGCATTCTGTTTGGGGAGGTGCTCAGAGTTGAAACTTCACAGGATGACTCCCAATTGCCTCTTCATAAATCCGCTAAAATCCGAAATGCTGTTCAGACGCAATCTGGGCGTATCGGTTTTTGGGTTTTATCGATTTTCCGCGCTGTTTAGGGGTCCGTGGTCATGAAACTTTTGGACAACACTTCTAATGGTAGACTCTAAGAGGGTGTCAAATTTGGTTGAAATGCGATCATTCCTTCTGTAAGCAGAATTTTATCGATTTTTTCGATTTTTTATTATTTTTTCGATTATCGATTTTTTCGGAACCTGATTCCGAACTCAAAAATCGGGCTCGGTCATGTCCTTACGGCGGCCATTTGCAAACTTGTATTGAAAACCGCATCGAAATCGGGTGAGAAATGCGGCCTGGGAGAGGTAACAACGACCACGACAGACACACAGACAGACAACATGAGAAATATAGATAGTAGATTTTCCAATTGACCTTTGTCTCAAAAGGTAGACGTGAACTCACAACTCTTCATTTTTAGTGGAGTGTAGTGCTGTCCCATAGTTTGAATCTTCAGGGATCAGGCAACGTTTTATTGATTTCATGTTGCGGCCAAAGAAAAAAAAAAAAAACAACAACAAAAAAAACAGTGATTTCCAGTCGGAAGTGATTTATATTAAACTAGCAGTATAACCCGTCTTCCATTATTGGGAATTTTTTGCCGTTAATTTGGAGCAGTTTAAATTTAACGTCATCCCACCCGAAAATCAATATTAGTAATAACAATTGGGTTCAACTGAGGCACATCCCCAAATGGTGGTAATGGTAGCGGTGGGTAACAATTTGAATGGGGTCCATGAAAATGGCCGTCTTTGCGTTCTCAATCTTTCAAGGAAGGAACCTCTTCCATGGACTGTCATAATAATAATATACGATAATTTTTATATATAATTTTTTTTTATAATTCTGATAATCTTTTGCGTTTGATTTCAACTCTCTAAATTGATTGTATGCTGTTTTTTTTACAGACATTAAATTTTGCCTTTGGATTTTGCGCAAAGTGTAAAAAATAAGATTTTTCGATTTTCACCTTCAATGTTGCCATTTTTTCCAGAGAATTTGGATTCAAAACCGGCATTGAAGAATTATCTGTCAAACAAAAGAAAATTTCATCAAAATTGGATGAAAACTGTGGAAATGCGTAAACAACATCCGATCACACTCACACAACACACACGCATTTTGAGAATTATAGATATAGATTATTGTAATAATTTAAACTATTTATTTTTTCTTAAAGTTACTATGAAAGATATATATCCAATAACAGATAGTAAATAGTAAAACGTTGCTGAGAGTTATAATGGACAGGAAGTAGTGGAGAGCCATTGTCACCAACAATTTGGACTCAAAACTGGCACTGAAAAATTATATCTCAAACAAAAAAAAATTAATCGAAATCGGATGAAAACTGTGGAAATGCATAAACAACACCCGGTCACACACACACACGCACACACACACACACACATATTTTGAGAATTATAGATCTAGATATACGCAATTCTTTGCCCAGCAAAGAATTTCTTTGCCCATGTGCTATAAAATTTGCACTGCATTAAAATCCACATTAGTCTGAATTGTAAAAGTTGATATTTGCTAAAAGTTGATATGTTTGCTTTTTTTTTTATTTTTCAGTGAAAAATTCTACAAATACGCCTTGCTATCAAGTTATGATACGCCATGTCAATATTGTTTTTTATTTTTCGCTTTTTTCACCCTATGCAAAGCCGTAAAACCACTACGACACAAGGAGTTACTAGATGTGGAAGAATTAGAAATAGAAACATTACTAATAACCAGGAGAACAATAGATGGTGATTAACATTGCATTGAAATTTTTAAGATTAAAGTTGGCTGGAAAGCATAAAGCTGGAAGTTTGTTCCACAAGCAAGAAGTACGAAAAAAGAAACGGTATGTAAATTGTTGAGGTCTTGACGTCAGTCTAGTATGGCGCTTAAATTCATAAACTCTAGGTACCATATCGAAGAGCCCATCCGAACTACAGTGAAAATATTTTAAAAAAAAAAAAAAAAAACTCAGAGAGGCAACTGTACGGCGGTAAGAAAGTGACTAAAGCTGAGCCACCAAATCAGGACCAATAATAATGCTGATTCTTCTTTGGATTTTATCAATGAAAAATCGCAGAAGCACGGGGCCATATGTGGCAGTAATCTTCTAAGCATGGACGAATGGTAGATGTTTCTAAATTCGAACTTTAAAGGAATGACCGGACTCTTATTTTCGTTACCATTACTGCATGTGATGTTATAACTGCAGTTTTTTTATTAAACATCTTTTTCTGCAAGCACGTTGCGAAGAGAGATTGTAGTATGAAAAAACATTACGCGGATGTTATGTTCACATTTGTTTAGATGTTCTTCTTGAATATGTTTGTGGCAGCTCCACGGTTGGTGTCTGTTTTGGGGGGGTTCATTTTAATTTTTATATATTATTTATTTAAATATCAGATCAATCTATAAATGCTAGTCTTGCTATGTAATTCAGTTGAACGTGCCGCCTGTCCTGGGTATGACAATGAACTACAACCGATAGTAACAGGTGCTACCGGAGTGGTGGCACCTGTTAGGGTCCCGACTATGGATAAATAGTAAACCCCCAAAATGGGGTAAAAAAACTTATAGTAGAAAAAATACGTTTTTATTGCTAGTAATTTTATACCAGCAATAGATTAAAAAAATTACAAGGAATAGATTTTTGCAAAAAGAAAACTATTCAAGCTCACAAGAAAATTATTTCGGCATTAAACGACCCATGAAATACTTGTTTAAAAAAAACAAAAAAAATCAAGCAACCTATCGCATAGTCAGGTCACCAGCGACTAAACTGATTCATCCACCAGACTTTTCTAGTAAGGAGGATGGCTAGGATTAAAAACAAGATATGTCAACGGGTCGATAAAAGTTAATGCGGGGCTTACAGCCATCAAGTACAATAGGGTGGACGGGGTTCCTCATTTCTGCAAACAGTGCGGTAATGACAAAGAATCGTTGGGCGGAGGGCTTCCTAAGCTGAAGTCAACGGCCGCGTTTCCTCCGATAGAATCAATGGCCCCGTGTCCATGGTCAAGGCGAACCTTCAAGTTGAAGAACATCGGCTATGGCTTGACGTGGAACTGGATGGTTTCCACCCATTTTACTCTAGAGATTCTAGGCATGGATTAATATTTCTCCGGCTTTCACTCCAGATATGTGAAGAGAATTCATCAGTTGTCCAGAAGCACAGCGACCCTATGACCACACCGGTCATGGAATTGATATTTAATTTTTGCTAGTGTTTTATCCACTTTCAATACGGTATACTGTCTATGTGTGTCCCGTAATGGCATGGAAAATGGAATCGGTAAGCGGGGTTCAAATTCCTGTCTAGTCTGTTGCATTCACTTTCGCACAAATGATCTTGAGAAATGCATGAATCTATCACTTCTCCTCCAATCTATGGGTTAACTAGTGGAGTAGACTGGACTCTTTTTATAGCCAAGGATGGCGACCAGTCTGAGAAGGAAAATTCTGAATTCAAAAACTGCGGAGAAGGAATCCACTCTGCTATCTTTCCTAAAAATTCATGTTAATTCACAGATGATAATAAAGAAATGTAACATGTGGAGAGTCATGATCGTCTACATCCTGAAGGAACATGGCACTGGAAAATACGAAGTTATCCCAAAAAAAAGAATTTTGTTGGTTTCTTTTTTTTTAGTCTTGAACAGTATAGATGGTCTAATTAAATTTATGTTGTCGAACAAGAACTGTACATCCTGAAGAAGGCTGCAGAATGAACTAGACGAAACGTCGTATAAAATCAACACGTTTCGTTTGACACCAGGTCTGAATATTTAGTAGCACGTAAAACTTAAATTTACTGCAATAGTAATGATATAAAAGAGTTGATTAGTATCCATTCCGTCACGACAAATGCCTAATTAAAAAGCTCAATGTGCAAGAGACTGTGGGGATTGAAACCGCAACACTCAGAATAGTCTGCTTTTTAAGTATTACACGACAGCAAGAGTAAGCGTTTTAATGTATTTTCATTTATAGATATAAATATATTTTTCTACAAAGATTTTCCCCGTCTTGTCATGTACGCCATTCACACGTACAAAATACATTTGGTGTGTAGAGATATTTGGATTTTAAATCCATTTTTCTTAATGAAAACATGTTTGGCAGCGTAAAATATTAAAATAAAAATCTTAGCGAAGATTTTAAAAATGTGTTTCACTTCCTAATTTGAAAAATAATATTTTGCTTTTAAGATTCGCACTGAGAAATTGGGAAATGTTTTGCAAAAATTGAAACATTTGGCTTTCAAAGTCTTTTTGTCGTACAACTCATTTTTTTTTCCAATTAAAAAAAAATCTGCAAGTTGAAGGGAGTAAAGTAAATTGGGTTTCTCAGCAAAAAGCTAGAAATAAGATATGCTCACTACTGGACAGTGAGTTACGTAACTGATAGAAATGACAAAAGCGTATCTTGGGTTCGAGTTACTGCTGCAGTCATTTTACAGCAGGATACTACACAATCGTTCTATTAAAAGCTTTTGTAATAATTTTATAACGGCCTGCGTTGTTTATTGTTCAAACAACAGAAATAAGTGGATAGATACCTTGAACAGATAGACAGACAGATAGACAGACAGACAGGTAGATAGATAGATAAATAGATAGATAGATAGATAAAGAGAGAGAGAGAGAGAGAGAGAGAGAGAGAGAGAGAGAGAGAGCATCTAGGTAGTTAGGTAGATAGATAAATATAGAGATTAAAATAGATAGCTAGATAAATTGCTGGACAGCAAGAGATTGGGATCGATATATAGAAATAAAGAGAGAGAGAGAGAGACTATTGTAGATAGATAGATAGATAGATAGATAGATAGATAGATAGATAGATAGATCCGATGATAAACTGTTTGATTGACAGCTAAGCTGGTTAATTCTATCGAAACGAGGGCGATCAAAATAGAAAAGTATGTATATATATATATATATATATATATATATATATATAGATAGATAGATTGTATAATGTGTTAATGCCAAACAGAAAAGAGACAGATGACTAAAACCCCCACTTTTTTATGCCTACATAAAACTTTCCTTTCTCAGGTTCTTTTGCAGTAATCATAAACGAGACGTGGGTGCATTTGATGTAGAGGAGTTGCAGGAAAAGTGAAGTGGGGAAACGTGTAAGGGAAGCAAAAAAAAAAAAAAAAAACTAAAAAAGGAAAAAAAAAAAAGGAAAAGAAAATTATCTCCGCATTCACCTGTTGGTTACGCTTTCTTTAAATTAAGTGCTGGTATTTTTAGAAGAAATTTTAGAGAGAGAGCCGTGGAGGAAGAATCCGGGAGAATTATTCTGAAGGAAAATTGAAACGAAGATTTACATGAAAGAAAAAGAAATCTGGAAGAAGGAAGAAAAATAAAGAGCGAAGAGAAAAAAGACAAGGAAGATTAGAAGAAGAAAGATAAGAAAATTAGTAGAAAAAGAAAATGAAGAGAAAAGAAAGAAGAAAAGTAAAATTAAAATTAAAATTTAAGAGGAGAAAGAAAAAAGTTTTAAGAAAAAGCTGATAAAAAAAAATCAAAGAACAAGAAATGAAACGATAAAATAATAAATAAATAAAGGAGTAAAGAAAGAAAGAAAGAAAGAAAGAAAGAAAGAAAGAAAGAAAGAAAGAAAGAAAGAAAGACGTTTAGGGAAATTAAAAGAGAGAGATAAGAAATAAGAAGCCGATAGTAGAATCAGGAAAAAATAAAGAGCAAAAAAGAAAGAAAGAAAAAAGAAAGAAGGAAAAAGAAAGAAAGGAAAAAGAAGTTAATTGTTTTTATAAGGATAAAAAGAAAAGGAAAACTTGCGTAGTAGAAAACGTAAATGAAAGTAAAGAAAGAGAAGAAAAAAAGGATAAAAAAGAAGCAAATGTAGAATGACAAAATATAGAAGAATAAAAAGAATGAATAAGAATAAAAAATCAAAGATCAACACGATAACCGTGAAATAAGTTACAAGAATTAAACTTCTGATGGAGAGAGAAAAAGAAATGAGAGGGAAGAGGAGGAAGGGGAGGAGGAGGAAAAGGAAAACGGAGAAAAAAGACTTTTTGTAGTAAGACAAAGTTGTAATAAGTTGAGAATGAAAGAAGGAAGAGAATAAGAGAAGGGAAGAGAGTAGTAGTAGTAGTAGTAATGGAAGGAGAAAGAAAACAATACAAACAAAATAAGATGAAGACAAAAAGGGTGTAAAAGATGACATGTAAAAAAACTGTCGGCTGAAATAAAAAGTGGAAGAAAAGAGAGTGATGAAAAACAAACCAAAAGAGGAGAAAGAAAAAAAGAAACAAGCAAGATAGAAAGCAAGAAAAAAGGAAAGCAAGAAAAAAGGAAAGCAAGAAAGAAAGATGTGTAGGGAGGTAAAAGAGAGAGAAAAGCAATAAAATGCCGAAAACAATAAGAAGCAAAAAAGAAAGAAAGAAAGCAAGAAAGAAAGAAAGAAAAGAAAAGAAAGAAAGAAATGTAGTGAAGGTAAAATAGAGAGATAAGAAATAAGACGCCGAAACCAATAAGAAGAAAGAAAGAAAGAAAGAAAGAAAGAAAAGAAAAGAAAAGAAAAGAAAAGAAAAGAGAAAGAAGAGTAGGGAAGGTAAAATAGAGAGATAAGAAATAAGATGCCAAAACAATAAGAAGAAAGAAAGAAAGAAAGAAAGAAAAAAGAAAGAAAGAAAGAAAGAAACAAGTATAGGGAATGTAAAATAGAGAGATAAGAAATAAGAAGACGAAAGTAGAAGCAGTAAAAATAAGAAGCATAAAAGAAAGACAGACAGACAGAAAAAAAAAGAAAGAAAAGAAGAAAGAAAAAAGAAAGAAATCTAAAAGATGAATGAAGAAGAAAAAGAAAAACAGGTGTAAATAATAATAATAATAATAATAATAATAATAATAATAATAATAATAATAGGGAAAAGGACAGAAAGAAAGGAGAGGTAAAATAGGAAAAAGAAAGCCGGAAAAGTAAAAACGAGAGGAAAAAAAAATGGAAACTACTACTACTACTACTACTACTACTACTACTACTACTACTAATAATAATAATAATAAGAAGAAGAAGAAGAAGAAGAAAAAGGATAAAAGAAAGATGCGATGTTAGATTGTCAGAAAGGAACGTATTACAAAATAATTAGCATGCAAGAATTATTGGAGAATGAGGAAAAAATTGCAAAATTCAATAATATACAAATAGTGCTTTTTTACTTCACTCACAAACACACACACACAAGCACACAGACAAATATATATATATATATATATATATATATATATATGTGTGGGGGGTATCTATGTTTTGGTGTTATAAATATAAATATAAATTCTATCAATCTTTCTCTAAGTCTCAATTTCTCTCTATATATATATATATATATATATATATATATATATGGAGACAGAAAGAGCAAGAGAGAGAGAGAGTGGGGGGAGAGAGATGTCTGCAGATATATGAGCAAAAACATCTTGTGATATAAGTAAAAGGGTAATTTGAACAAAATACCCAAAATTAAATATCAATATTCGCAACTTCGTCAAATCCATAATGTATTTTGGAAAACATTTAAAAATAATTGAGCTCACTTGCAACAAAATTGACGCGTGAATCTATTAATCTGATCCACACTCGAATATGTCCAGCTCCAGTGAGAGGAGAGCACTCACGCACAGAGAGAGTTGGTTGCTACTTAATCGGACGAACGGATTTCAACTAGATTAAAAGAAATTTCAAATAAATATAGAACTATAATATTGCATACATGATTTTAAATTCGTATATATAGATGCATATTTAAGTACATCAGTGAATAGAACTACACAAGTCACCAAATGAAAAAAAAAATATATATCATCAGGCAAAAACGTTGGAAATTCTACATTCTTTTCATTCATATATATATATATATATATATATATATATATATATATATATATATATATATATATATATATATAATTGGTATATATTGGAATGAATTCCAATAACCAACAATTACTATTCTTAAAAGAGTGCTCAATACAAAGTAGAGCAGATATAATTATTTATAAAAAAAAAATAAAAATAAATATGTTATAAAATCACTACAAAAATAGCCATTTTGTTTCAACACCTTATCACTTGATAAGACAACGAGGGTGTTGAAACAAATGGCTATTTTTGTAGTGATTTTATAACATATTTATGTTATACATTTTTTTTAATAAATATATATATATATATATATATATATATATATATATATATATATATGCTTGTGTGTGATACCTATAATAGCATAGATAATAATACAGTGAGAGAATGTATAATTTAAAAAACTAACCTCATACGTTTAACACGACGAGAGAATCCATTGTATATATATATATATATATATATATATATATATATATATATAAATCGTCTTAACTCTTCAAATATATATATATATATATATATATATATATAACTTCAAATGTCATTTTTTTGGTGGATACTCTTGTTTGAAATAGACGCCTTGTTTTTTTATGTTTTTCAATATTGTGTATTATATTTATCGGTATGCATTCCAGAGTTAATGAAGAAGTGTACATTTTTTATGCTTTCTCGTGTGCATAGGCTGGGAGATGTAATGAAAACGGGGCATCTATTTCAAACATGGGTGTACACTAAGAAGCAACGCTCGAGTAATAAAAATGTTGGGTTAAAATTAATCCATAACTCTTTAGAAATATAAATATATATATATATATATATATATATATATATATATATATATGTGTGTGTGTGTGTGTGTGTGTATGTATGCATGTATGTATACAAACACAAAATATGATATATATGAAAACACCCACAAACGAATATTATAAATTTTACATTTAATAAGATTCAAATATTTGTGTGCGTGAAGAGTAATGTGAAAATATTTCAGGTTAGTTTGGCACAGTAGTCACCAAATAGGGATCGATCACAGTCTTTACAAGACCTCTCTCTCTCTCTCTATCTATCTATCTATATATCTATCTCTCTCTCTATATATATATATATCCCTTGGTAGATGTTCAATTTATAAAATTAATCCTTTTATATAATATATTCGAATATTTTGTTTTTTCTTTGCAATTGGGAACTCTACAGTGTTTTTCTATTGTTTACTGATATTTCTTTTATGCTAAAAATACTATTTTGGCTTTGATGTAATGACCGATATATATAGAACTTACAACTAGTTTCGATAAATGACAGGTGAAACTACGAGAGAGTGCTATACTTTTGTGATCAATGTAAGATTTTAATGTTTTGTGAACATAGATTGTGATTATTACAGATTCAATGTATCAGTCTTGAGATGTTATTAATAATATGTTTTTTTTTTCAGATGGAATTTGGAGGTCGTGAATTACTAGTTCTGGTTACATCCATGGCGTGAACAATCATTAGGTTATATTTACCGGCGAATTAAATATATATATATATATATATATATATATATATTTAGTTAACCCTCCATCATTTATACGTGAATCATTACAATCATTAGCAAGGATATTTTCTTTATTTAAAGCTTTATTATTTATACGTAAATGAAGGCTTTCGGCTACTCGTCGAAAATGTAACGAGAACCAAAAACTTAATTGTTGAACGCAAAATCTGGAATTACAGATGCATATAGTTTTGTCAGTGAGGGAAGAAAATCTTATTCAACTGCGTTTATTATTCAAAGGCTGTTAAACCTTACATATATGTATTTTCAACAAGCATTTCACACATGCGACTAGACTTTCCTCTCTGTTACTATTCTTCTTCTATCTCCCCACACACATGACACTGACACACACACACACACACACACACATATATATATATATATATATATATATATATATATATATATATATATATATATATTAGGGGGTGTATTGGTATTGTATTTGGAATTAATTTCCCATCTTAACCATCATTAAACAATTTATAGATTAAATATATGGGACCACTGTCCAACTTTGAATTTCATCTGAACTCAAGCATTTAATTATATATATATATATATATATATATATATATATATATATATATGTATATGTCATAATTTTGAATATATATATACATTTACACACATATATATATATATATATATATATATATATATATATATATATATATATATAGAATGAGAGAGAGAGTGTATACAAAAATTCCTGTGCTTATATATATATATATATATATATATATATATATATATATATATATATATATATATATAACGAAATATAGTCTTAAGAGGTGCTATATTTATAGGAGAAAATGCTCAATATCAGGGATAGAGCGTATGTAAATATAAATATAAAAGTGAACATTGAAGCCAGCACTCAGGGCGACAGGCTGTTTCATGCTAGACGCAATCGTCTGGCCGCTGTGATTGACTTCAATGTTCACATTTATATATATATATATATAGATCAATATATATATGTATATATACATATAGTTCAATATACATACATATATATATATATATATATATATATATATATATATATATATAGACAGATAATATTAGTGGTTAACACACACACACACACACATATATATATATGCATATATATATATATATATATATATATATATATATATATATATATATATATATATATATATATATATATATATATATATATATATATATATATATATATATATATATATATATATATATATATATATATACATATATATATATATATATATATATATATATATATATATATATATATATATATATATATATATATATATATATATATATATATATATATATATATATATATATATATATATATATATATATATAATATAATAATTAGCAATGCATGATGGCTGTTGTGTTTTTTCCGCCTTAGGTCATCAGCCCATGTCAAACATTCAAACATGAAACTGATAGTGACCATGCCGTGTTGATTCATATATCCATGCTGTCTAAATCTCGTCTGTATAGATATAGGCATATATTATGGAAACAAATATTCTTTAAGGCAAATACTATTAAAAGCGCCAGACATTTTGTGTTGATTAATTTTAATGATCGACTTTTACAAGTAGGAAAAATATAGACATATATATATACGAAAATAAATGTACATTTATCCCCTACCATACAAGTTTTATGCATGCATCACACACACATACATACATACATACATACATACATATATATATATATATATATATATATATATATATATATATATATAACCCAGAGCCATTTTTAGAATTTTTCAGAAATTTTTACCCAACTTAAATGAAAATCTCTTATTTGAAACAGCAACATTGCAAATACACTCAACCCAATAGATAATAAAACACAAAATTTCTTTGAATCGAAAATTAGCAGATGAAACAGACAATGGCTAAACATTAGGTTCATTTCTATGCTTTAATATTGTGAAAAATTAAATATTTTACTTAATTATATGTACGACGAATGTAATGGATAACATGGTACAACCTTTCAAAACAAATTTATATAAGGATGACTGTACTACGGGGTTTTATCATACACAAGGATGCAATTTATTCCACTTTTAACTTCAGAAGCAAGGGGTCGTGTTATACACAATTGTATTATACAAAAAAAGAAAATCCTGTCGATAAACTGTAGACAAGAAGAACCGCGTTTATAAACCTTCTGTCATTTAAAGATAGTAATTTATTTGTGTTATATTCATGTTCAGTGAATATACACCATGAAGTTTCCACGTGGTTGACGAGATAACTACGTATGACTTCTAAGACCCTGTCAGGTGGAGTGCTCGCTTACGTAACACTTTGTCAATAATCTTCGATCAGAGTCGTCACCTATTTTCATTAAGCATTATATTTACGTTTTGCTGCACGTGTGTGAATCCCTTTTTTTTTTCCTGAAAAACCTGATTATAGTTAGAGCACTAGACTGATCGCCCAGAACGAGGGGCCTTTTTTATCTCTTGCGTCATTCCAGGTCTAAAGGCGATTGAAATTCACAATTCAAATATCTTCCTCTAACCACTCTGAGAATTTGATAAAAATTAAGAAGTGCTTCGCAAGAAAATAAGCCATCGTAATCCGTACTGGGTAATTTGCAAGCTGCTGATAAGATGCGAAAAAAAGAAAAAAAATACAAATAAAGAAAACACAGAAGTTTAAATTTTGTTATTGAAAGCAAGAAAAAATTAATCAGAGGTTAAAAATAAACAAAAAATCGCTAAATGTGTGGTGCTCGGCATCCTGCAAATTTACATGATTGATTTCAGATTTTCTTTAAAAAAATTTACGAGTTGTTTATGAAACGATTCCATATCAGATGTTTGAAAAAAAAAATGACAGAAAAATTCTTTTAACAGAAGCTGAAGCCGTTTATAAAAATGAGATTCTGTCTTCTCTCAGTTAACGACATACTGAGAAGGCTAAATTTACCGGCATATCACATAGATAGATAATTACATCATAGCAAATAGCAAATATTTTATCAATAAATGAATTCACCGATAAAATAAAGTTGAGGAAAGCTGACACAGAAAAAAAAAGTGGATGTTATTTATTTTGTAAGTCAAAATTTGGCAGCAGCAATTTCTTATTTGGGGATTGAAGACCAGAGAAACAACAGTGAATTTGAACTGGGCTCAGGCATTTATGCATATATATGCATATATATATATATATATATATATATATATATATTTATATATATATATATATATATATATTTATATATATATATATATGTGTGTGTGTGTGTGTATATATATATATATATATATATATATATATATATATATATATATATATATATATATATATGTGTGTGTGTGTGGTGGGGTAAAAATTACAAATGAATAACGACAAAAAAAAACTTAACTTACCTGACGTATATATATATATATATATATATATATATATATTATATATACATACATATATATATATATATATGCATATATATATATATATATTAATATACATATATATACATACATATATATACATACATATATATATACATATATATATATATATATATATATATATATATATATATATATAAATATACATAAACATATATATACATATATATATATACATATGTATACATACATATATATATATATATATATATATATATATATATATGTATATACACACATATATATACATATATATATATATATATATATATATATATATATACATATATATATATATATACATATATATATATATATATATATATATACATACATATATATATATATATATATATATATATATATATATATATATATATATATATATATATATATATATATATATATATAAAAGGATGGTAGATCAATAAGTCAGTAGACTGACACGTACTTGAATTTATTTTGAAATTTTTAATATACGACAATTTTCGATTCAAGTTATTCACCAATGTATTAAGAGCAGTGACAAATTAATTTAAATTCAAGTACGTGTGAGTCTACTGACTTAATGAACTACACTTACATATATATATATAGATTATTTTGCAAATAGTTATTGTCGAAAATATATGTTTGTCTTTTTCATTCCTAATTAAGCTACGAACTTTATGAAAATTATATTCTGGATGTCATGTTTTTATTGATTGGTTTGCAGGTTATTTGAAACCAGAAAATACTTTTAGATTCTAAGAATGTTTTTTTTTTTTTTGAGGTAATAATTATTTAGTTATACAAGTTTTACTAATTAAACCATAGCTCGACGTTACTTTTTTTCTGTGATGGTAGGGGAGACGATTTTTCCAACATTCTATGACTGTAGACACCGTGTGTCGTTTAATCTCACCGAAACTACATGCTTACTACTTTAGCTAAATAGATTGGTGATTTCACTCAAAATCGATTTAAAAAAAACACATCTAGAACAATCAATTAATGAATCCCTTTCATCAAAGATAACATATTTCCTACCAGCTGTTAAATTTTGGGAATAAGAAAGAAGATATGTAAATATTTACTATAAACTTCTAAAAGTCTAATATCTTATTCGCTATTGAAGTTTGAAACTCTAAAAATACAGTTGAAAATTTTTACTTTTTCTCTCGTACAGGGGTCGGCAACCCTCGGTCCTCGGGCCTCACCCGGCTCGCGAAGGATTTTTGTCCTGCCCACCAACTTAAACGTAGTAAAGAATTCGAATTTTTTGTTTATTGTTATCCTGTTATTCCTGCAGTAAAATAAGGAACCTTCTTTAAATAATATAATATTAACTTTGGTGTTTTTTTTTTCTTTCTTTAAACCTTCCTAGCAAGGCATCCTTCTGGACGGAGGGGTCTGAGGTCGAGACAGTTTGTTATACTACATTTGATATCATGGCCCTCTTCCAAAACATTTCATAGCTATGTGTCCCGCTCTCTCCAAAAGGTTACCGAACCCTTCTCTAGTATGTACGTAAATACATGATCTGTATTATTGCAGCAACAAACAGGCTTTTAGCTGTGTCTTCACTCTGTAGTTTGTTTGTTTTTTTAAAAGAAGGCTTGGAACTTTTGCTTACACTTCGACTTTATATATAAGAAATGTTTGCCTCCTTAACTCTAAGATATACTTTAGAAATGTCCGACGCCGGATATTTTCAAAAATAAATTTAAAATTTAGCATCCCTATATGTTGAGCTTCTCCTCTTGGTGCAGATTTATAAATGATGTTTTCATTTATATTTCCCTCCTCCTTGATATATATATATATATATATATATATATATATATATATATATATATATATATATTTGTGTGTGTGTGCATATATATATATATATATATATATATGATTCCGTCCATAGGTATATTATTTTAGTTTAATGAAGTCTTTTTAAAGCACGAAACGCGTTACATAGAATTTTTTTCCATTTTATCATTCAGTTACTTTATTCAATAACAAAAGAAAAATGAATACAAACTAACTTTAAGAAAATATATCCGTGGACATTTTTAGTCCTTCCAATAAATACTGGAACACATTAAACATTTCTTTAAAAATATCTAACCTGTCGAGATTCAAAAGATTTGAAAATGGTCAAAGTCTAAAGAGAGATGTATTAGAACTTTGAGAATGATTAGAATTTATTTAAAACAGAAATTATTTCGAATAATAATAATAATAATAATAATAATAATAATTTGGAATTATAAAAAATGGAACAAAACAACACATTGAAAGAATCCCTGGAAACCCCAGCTTAAGAGACATACAGAAAATTGTCTTATTAAGTACAGCAAACACACTAAGGAGAACTTTGTCTATGTAACGCTAGCAACTTCATCGGAGAAAAAAAAAAAAAAAAAAAAATTAACATGAAATGTATTATAACAACACACCACGACCTGCCTTAGGTCTTTCCGCAGACTTGGTAGGTAGTGTGTCCATAGCAGAAATCGAATGATGATGATGATAATAATAATAATAATAATAAGAAGAAGAAGAAGAAGAAGAAGAATTTGGTTATTTCCAGGAATCTTTCTATCTTATAAGATGACTCTTAGATGGCTGACATTATTGGGAGTGCTCAGGTGGCAGCACTGCTTGGAACCGCTCATGTGCTGATGAAAATGTTATGTCTCTAAGCTGCGGCTAGTTGATGAAACCTGATCATCACCCGGCCGAAACGTCTAAAAATCGGAGAGGATATCAAATCAAATAATAATAATAACAATAATAAAAATAATTGAAATAATTCCAGTTGTAGTTGGAGCACTCGGATTGATTGTAAATAGTTCCGACAGACTCAATGAAGGGATTCTTGGTAGACGATGCCTTAAAGAAATACACAAAATTTTACTCACAAGTACAACTCAGAAAAAGGAAAGAAAAAAAAAGTGTTTGAAAATGTTCAGCAGTATTTTGACATTGTGACAATGTCTCTTATTTTCTTTTTCTTAAATCACCTTCTTCTCTATTATTATTATTATTATTATTATTATTATTATTATTATTATTATTATTTCCTTTGATTTCTGATGTATATACACTTTCTTCCGGGTCCCAACCAGGGACCCAAGTTCAGAATTGGACATTTCTCACTGATCATTTTTGTAAAAAAATTATCATACACACAATTATTATTATTATTATTATTAATAATAATAATTATAATAATAATAATAATAATAATAATAGTTTTGTTAAAAACAGGTAAGTTTTATAGTCTTGGGGAGACTTGTTGCCACTTAATCTCCGATTTACTACTGAGATGAACACCTAATAATAATAATAATAATAATAATAATAATAATAATAATTCTGGGCGGGACCCGGAAAGAAATGTGTAAACGCCAGAAATCAAAGAAAATAATAATAATAATAATAATAATAATAATAGTAAGAAGAAGAAGAAGAAGAAGAAGAAGAAGAAGAAGAAGAAGAAGAAGAAGAAGAAAAACAGAATCACTAAATACCGTGTAAACTAGTTGTCACGTGATCTCTAGTGAAATCTACCAGTGTGAAAGTTCAATGAGTACAAATAAAAAAAGAAAAAAGAAGAAGTATTAGAAGTAACGATTTCTCCGCATTTCTACATAAAGTCGACTTGGGAGCCGTTATTTGGGCCAAGTGACAGCAAATCTCTTAAAATCTCTCCCGCAATCTAGCCGCCTCCAACAGTAACTTGAGCGATACACGCATTATTATTGCTATTATATTTCCTGTATTTGTAATGCCCACACCAAATACTGGAAGATTGACTGGTTGCAGGTTTCATTAGTCCCTCCAGAATCTTTTCTCAATATTTATTATTAGTTCATGCTTCTTGTAAATACCTGTTCACACTAAATGTCTCTTTTTTTATCGAGGGGTATTGATTTAATGCAAACCCGCTTAAATCTTCAGCACCTTGCTCAGTAACGTCCTGACCCCAGCACTACTGTGATCTAGATTGTCTCTATCTGGTACGGTTCTACGTGTACCAATATCAGCACGACCTTTAACCTTAATGTTCTATTATTATTATTATTATTATTATTATTATTATTATTATTATTATTATTATTATTTCCTTTGATTTCTATTGTATATAAACTTACTTCCTAAGGTCAGAAATGGCTTCATGACATTTTCCCCTGATAGTTTTTGTAAAAAATCCCCCAAAACCAAGATCACACACATTCACACATTTTATAGAGATAAAGTTCTTCGTAATGTGTAAGCTGTACCTGTGAGTACAATTTTTGTAGTCCTTTAAGGCATGGACTAAGAATCCCTTCAATGGCTCTGTCGGAATCTTTTCTAATCAATCCGAGGGCTCCAACTACAACTGAAATTACTGATGTCCTTATGTGCCACATTTTTGGGATTTCCACTTCAAGAGCCTTTTATTTTTGATAGCTTTTTGAAGATCTTCAAAGCTACAATACAATCTAAAGGAACTATAATTAATTAGTTAATTAATTAATTAATTAATAATAATAATAATTATTATTATTATTATTATTATTAATAATAATAATCTTCTCAGTGCAATTATCAGAGAGTTGTCGCTGGGGATCAAGTGAAATTAAATCACTGAAAAATTCCTAGAACCTTCATCAGTATCCTCACAGATTTTAGTAGTAGTCTGTATTATTTTAAAACTTCTGTGAATCTTCAGCTCCTCTAATTTCTGTGTCTTTGGGATTCTTTTGAGAGCACCAGTTATGTTCCACAGCTTTCGCACCAGATTATTATTATTATTATTATTATTATTTTGATTTCTGCTATGGTCACACTACCTATCAAATGTACGGGAAGACCTAAGGCCGGTAGTGGTATATTGTTATACCTACATTTCATGATTTGTTATTCTAACTCCCATAGCATCACTAGCATTACATGGACAAAAGTTATTATTATTATTGAATGAGAAAGCAACACACCAACAACGCTGCAGGACAAGTAGACGAAGACCTAGTTTGACCAGCGTATACGGAGCACATGCATTACAGCCAAATGTGTGCGATATGGTGTCAGGTTTTGATCAAAGCAGCTCGTAACCTTGCCGGTAGGACCCAGCTAGAAATACAGACCGGATAACCCATTCCGCTGAGACGGACTCCGATTGAGGGCGTTCCCAAGGATCTAGATAAAACTTCCGAGTAACCTTCAAGCCAGCCGGGTTTAAGTCTGGAGTGAAAAACCTCTCAAAGTACCTGGCCACGACACCCTCCCCTATTGACACTCAAGAACATTCAAGTACACATGGCCCAGTGGATAAAAGCGTTAGCTGGATTCAGTGGCTTGTGAGTTCAATACCTGCCTTCTGCAGTGGTGAACAAAAACTTGGAATGTTGAGTTAAAGGGAGATAACTGAAACATCTGGAAGAGGTATGGCAGGTGGAACTAGAACATTCTACCCCGGTGGACGAAATAAAGTGTTCAATTCGAAATTCCAATCACCTGAAGAAGGACGGATCATACAGCAGCTGAAACGTCGTGAATATGGCAATAAAGATGAGGACAACAGTCCGAATAATGTAAATAATGAACAGAGATATATAGGGCGTTACTCCCGAGGGGGACATGCTCAAATGATTAAGCTCAAGCAACAGATAAGTAAATCTTTGATAATGAATGGGATATTTACCATATAGTGTATCTTAATTCACGAACACAAAACAAACAGTTAACATCAGAAGCTATGACAGGCATTCCTCGTGTAGCGTCATGGTATTTATTATTAATATTATTATTAAGTATATTGTGAAAATAAAAGAAACAATCCCTAAGAAATTGAATTTGTTCAGTCAACAGTTTTATTGAAAGTGGCAACAATTTAAACAAGGTCTGAAATTTTCAAGAGACATTTTGTCACTTGATTTTCAATGAGGTCCGCTAGATACTTTCATTAGAAACAAAGAGTTCTGAACTTTTACATGATATTTGTCTTCTTGTATGGCAGCAAATGCTGGAGAATCTTCTCAAAGATGAAGAAGGGACTTGAATCAACAGAAATGTGGTTCTACAGAAAGATACTGAGGATACCATGGAGCTAACATGGGAGCAACAACGAGGTTTTGGAGAGACTGGAAACAAAAAGAAAACTTATATTTAACATTAGGAAGAGGCTGTTGAAATGTCTGGGCAGGTAATGAAGAAGGAAGGTTTGGAAAATCTGATACTCACAAGACAGATTGAGAGAAAGAGGGCAACAGAGGGTAACATAATTGATGGATTTCAGTAAATGAATGGTAGAACAGGGTTTGGGAGAAATAATAAAAAAAGACAAAACTCATTAAGAACTACAAGGGACAGGAAAATGTGGAGGGCCATGATCGGAAGGCCTACGCCCTGAAGGGACACGGCGCATAAAAGAAAAAAAAGAACTAAAAAAGAAAGTCAACAAGAATAATGAGGAAAGTGCAGTGACCATCAGATTTGTTTGGTGGGAATAAACAACAACAACAACAATAAGAAGAAGAAGAATAAAAATAATAATAATAATAATCTCTCTATCTATAGCTGACCACTCGAGGATACCCGTCTACTAGGGCGGTTAGTCAATCCCTACTGCAGTCGCGTGCTCAGACACATTTGTGTTTGTTCAACAGCCCACCTGTGGTTTTTACTGCAAATATACTGAGCAGACCTTAGTTACAGTTTCTGGGAAAGAGCGTGTTATCTAACGTGATGAAAAAATTTGATCAAGGCCAGCAAGCTCAAACCCTTCGACGGCCTCCAACAGTACCATCTACCTAATTTCACTCACAAGGCTTGGGTCAACTCGTGGTATGGTTTTCAGACACTTTTCAAAGGTGCCGCAAGCTGGGATCGCCCCCTCCAGACCGATAACATCAGGCAGTCTCCTTCCTGACAAATGGACCATAGGGAGATTCGAACAATTCAGAAAGCGAATGTTCTAACCAATCGGACACTTGCCCATATAATAATAATAATAATAATAATAATAATAATAATAATAATAATTTGAAAAAAATTAAAAAATAATAATTCTTTACTCGGAGAACTGAAAAAAACTTGGAAAATTAAGATGGAGTTTTATATCTACTTGGGACTTTGAAAAAATAAAATAAGGCCAGAAAGAAAAGAAAGTGTTCAGATTAGATAGAAATTTGAGAGAAAATTGAGATTGTCCTGACATACTGAGAAAAGAGCTGGTCTATTGAGTAGACTTGCTGTCACTTCGATATCCAGTGATAGCAACCAGGCATTTGGTGGAATCATGCAAATGAAGGAAATACAATAATTAATAGTATTAGTAGTGATAGATGTGAGCATAGAAGTCTATTATTTTAGAAAATAATAAAATAACAACATATAAATTCTGTATAATAATAATAATAATAATAATAATAATAATAATAATAATAATAATAAGAAGAAGAAGAAGAAGAAGAAGAAGAACAACAACAACAACAGGTGAGAGAAGAATAAGGTGAACAAAAAATTGATCCAGAATTATTGGAAGAATATAACGCCTATTTCTTTAATAGAACGTGAACGACAAAAATCAAACTGGTGAAGAGAATTCGAAAAATACCACACAATTCAAGTTCACATTAAAATAGCCTTGAAAGAAATGCGAGATATATTTTCCGTGACCTCTGCTCCCCATGTGCATCGCAACAATGTTTAGACCTGTCAAACCTTTCACAGAAATAATGACATTAATTTAAGGTGAACAGACAATGAATGTATGAGCACTTTGGGGTAAAAAATTGAAATGAACAACTTTCTTTTTAAATAAAAAAAACGAAATTTACAAAAAGATTCTGGTGGGGAAAATAGATAAAAAGAAAGTTATACCAGGTCAATACGTGATCAACATCAGATTGGTAATCATTGGAACACTCGAAAAAGATTAGAATTTTTAAACATCCGATGAAGGTGCCTCACTAAAATCTAAGAGAATCAAAAAGATGTTACTGAAATTGTAAGGAGACTTGTTGGCACTTCACCTCTAGCGAATACATTCATAATAACACCTTTATGTGCGGGATGGCGTAACGATTAAACACTCAGAAAACAGAATCAACGAACTGAGTTTGAATTACAGACAGTACTGCTTATATTAACCTAGCATAAATACTTTTGGAAAAGGCATGAAACCACTCTTCCCTGCTTCACCGACCTGATAGCTTAGTAAAATATACTATTACTGATATGCTACGACAGTTGTCGGTATAGAGAATAAGGGATCGAGTATTTGGATAAACCACTGTCCAATAATTACCTCTCACGGCAGTATTTGTCAAAAGATGTTACCTTTATAGTCGATCTTGTCATAGCATTCTCAATAGACGTGGCTGAAGAGAGGACTAAACACAACCTATGGAAACGTGTTGTCAATTGATTTCAAGCTCCGATCAATGGACACTGATACCTTGTGGCTAAAAGAGTTGTATGTTTCTCAACGATACTAGCGGTTATTGGGCGGACCAAGATACCCCACCCCAGAAAAAAAACAGGATCCAAAATGATGATTTTCAAGGATTGCAAATAGGCCACGTTCACTTCGAAGACAGGCGCAATACGAAATTTCTACAACCGCTCCCCACCACATATCTGACCTTGTGTTGTACAACACTAAATCCAGGAAATATTAAGAATATTTGAGGAAGTTGAGAAAACTGAAGACAA
>CAHIKZ030003993.1:27500-32500 GCA_903632075.3 Acanthosepion pharaonis
TTTATTTACTTCATATTTTGTAAACATTTCAACAGTTTCCATTTTCTGTTGTAATTTGAATAAATTTTCTATTTGTCTAATGACGTTTTGGACATATATATATATATATATATATATATATATATATATATATATATATATATATATATATATATATATATATATATATATATATATATATATATATATATATATAGAGAGAGTGAGTGTGTGTGTGAAAACATTTCAGAGTATATCTGTAAAAGGATTATATGAATAAAGACAAAAAAATTACCTTAACTGACGCGGGACTTCTGAGGGACTTTCTGAACCCAAATAATGCCTTGATAAAGTCCTGATACGTCAGCTAAGTTTTCTTTTTAACACACACACACACACACACACACACACACACATACACACACATATATATATATGTATACATATATAATTTTATATTTGCTATATTTATGTATATCTATATCTATCTATCTATCTATCTATCTATCTATCTATCTATCTATCTATATATATATATATATATATATATATATATTAGTTGCTCTGATGATGCTCATATTGAAGGAAACGTACGCAACAGAATAAAAATTTCATCCAGTTTTCACATATTCCGTCTTACAAACTTTGTTTCGTATCAGTCATTTTATCTTGTAGACACACACACACACACACACTCATACATATATATATATATGTGTGTATATATGTGTGTGTGTGTGGGGTGTTTTTATATGTGCGTGTGTTTGTGTATAGACGGAAGAAACAGTAAGTCCATAATCCAACACTTTTTTCTTTAACTAATGTTCATTTAATGCAATCCTCAAGAGCCACTCATTGCAGAGGCTAACTAAGAGGTGTGTGATGTGAACATAAGACGTGGAAGTAGAAAATTAAAATTATGCGAATATGTAGGATAGATAACGAGTGTCACTCTCTCGAAAAGTTTCAGAATATAAGTGCTCGATTAAGGATATTGACAAGAAAAGTGACTTTACATTCTAAATCATGAGGCTATGGATATTGATTTACCAACGCCTTCTCTTGAGTGGCCTTTGGTAAATCACAGGTCAGCCTGGTAAGGTAAGGCCCATTAATCGCCAAGTCAATCTTTTGGGAGGCCTCTGTGCAATAGTAGACTGAAAAACCGGCTTATAGATTGATAGACAGACAGATTCTCGGTCTGTGGTTGCGATGTTATACTTGCGGTTGTGAGTTCGATCCTCAGATCCTCACTGGATATTAAAATATTGTATATTTGGAAAACTTAAGAAATAACTATTTTATATACACACAAAGAGAAAGGGAGAGAGAGTGCGTATTTGAGAGAGAGAGAGAGAACGAGAGAGAGAAAGAGAGCACGTCAGGTGTTTGAGAATACATTTTTTGTGGGCTTGTTATTTAAAATTACCTTACATAATATTACTCGGTATGCGCCAAATTTTAACATTATCATTTCACTTTTAGGTGTATCACGACCATTAACAAGCCAACTACCAATCTGCCACAAGAAATATAAAGGCATGCCGCTTTCGTGACACGAGATGACCACAGTGAATTGGAGTAATCAGGTGAACAGGATGATTGACAGGTGTATTTCTACAGAACCCACGTTGGCACCCACAGTGATACACACCAAGTTCTCATTGTCCGTCTGGCGGTGTGTTAGAGGTCGCAAGCAACGAGGGCCACGATATACCCCTCCACTTCTTCCCGCAGTGTCTCAGGTTCTGCATCGAGGAACTGAACATGATGGTCAAGCCTGGAATTAATGTGTAGCCGTACAGTAAGACTCTGCTCCCTCCACATGGTCCACGTGACCCAAGAGAATTTTGACGATCATAGCACATCCAGCATGTAGTCGCTCTTGATTTGAATCTCTGGACTGCTATGCCCATGGTTATGTCGAGAGGCAGATCAACCAGTGACCCCCACAAAACTAAGGACTCTTTGGAAGCCGTTTTCGCAGGCATGATGTCAGTATAAACGAGACCCAATTGATTCAGGTCGGTAGTCATTTTCCAAACCAAATCGTGACCGCTCGTAGAGTTGAAGGCAATTTTGTGGAATAAACTTTTTCTGTGTTTAGTCTGTGGGCAAACTTTTCAAAAAAATGTACTATTTTTTTTTTATTGATTAAATTCGCATTTCTTTATCTTATTTTTTCTCAGTTAACTTCTGCATCCTGTGTACACACACACACATATTTATATATATATATATATATATATATATATATATATATATATATATATATATCACTTTTTGTACACACCCACACAAATCTATCTATCTATCTATATATATATATATGTGTGTGTGTGTATTTGTGTGTGTACGAAAAAAAAATATATATATATATATATATATATATATATATATATATATATATATATAGAGAGAGAGAGAGAGAGAGAGAGAGAGAGTACGCGCAAAGAAATTAAGAATATACTTATATTTGTATCTCCAACATATATATTAGTAAAATATACGTACATTACAATTTATGGAGTTGGTTGGTAGCAGTGATCGAACGTGGGAGAGCGATTTGTAATTTTTCATACCCCTCATCTATCTACAACTCAATAAAGATATCTCATTCTAGAGAAAAAGTGCTATTTTTTCACTTAAAACCGTTCCCCACCTTCAACCCTAGGACCAGAAAAAAAAAAAAAAAAAGAAAAAAAAGAAGCAAAGCGAAAAAGAAAAGAAAGAAATCACAAAGCGAACACCTGGACACCAAAATTGATAAAATTGATAGATTCCATCGTCTATATGACAATCGAACAGCTAAATCGACTATCATTGCAACCAATCAGTTTACAAAACACTAACGAATTTTCAAACACAAATTTACAATACTTGGCTTGATCGCAAAAATTAGCTTAACTTCTGGATACAACAAAAACATTTTTAAACTTCGAATTGCGCCAAATTTACAGTTTAATCGATATTAACGAAAGGATGTTACGCGTATTGAATTTGGCGGTTAAAATACATTTAAAAAATATATCTTATCGTCGATGAGAACTACTTATCCTGGGGTGGGGCTCGAACCAAAATTTTGGCGGGGAAATAAGAAACGTCTTTAATATATGAGCCAGAGTACTCACCCCGCTCTCCTTGTCGCTGTGTAAATGTAGTAAACGCGGCTGTTGGCGTTGAGCTTGAGTTTAGAACTAGTTTCGACAGCTGGTTCTTTTCGGCAAACAGGCAGTTACAATAGTGGCAGTTGGTAAAAGTTCTTGCAGAGGTTGCGATGTCGGTAGTAGCAGTAGTAATATAGTTGCTATTGTAAAGGGTGATTAGCTCAGGTGAATTACATACGGCGGCGCTAGGTATGCGTAGATGGTTAAGGTAGCTGCAAATTTCCCGCCAACCTGAGTGGTAGGTGTTCGAGCCCAGGTAGAAACACAGGTAAGGAGACAAGATTTTAAATGTGATTTTTAAATACGGATAGCTCTTCCCCAGATACAAGATTGACGCAATATAATCTTCGTAATTGCGCGTGTTGGACAAATCTAAGCTTAGTAAATATCTGTATAAGATTTAGTAAGTTTGCGAACTTACTTTATAGTTATTCAGAATATACGATTTGTGCACGCGTGCAAGCATTCTTTCTGGAAGATTGTGCGGCGTCAAGAAAATTAGAAAATTGGATGTAGTTAAAGATGCCGAAGACTTATGTGTGCGTGTGCAAAAAATACTGTTTAGGAATTTACGTAAATATATAAACAATTTTTTTCTTCCTCTGGTGTAAATATTTAAAAAAAATAACAAAGTGCCCAATGAGGATCAAAGTCACAGGAATGGAAAGGAACTCAGGATTGAACTCACGGCAGTAACAATCAGAATGTAAACTAAATTGATATAAGCAAAAAGACGTACAGTACAATGTTTGTTTATATGTATTTGTTTTATGGGTTTGTGGAGGCACGCGTTATGTGTTGCGACATTCTAAGCGCAGCTTAAATATGGAACACGGCCGACTGTATGGGTACCCAATGAGAATCGAACTCATTATTCAGTTGTAAGTGAGTTAGCGAGACAAGCTGGCTGACCACTATACCACGTCTAGGGAACCTGCGCGCGTTATGTGTGGGAACAAGAAATACTCTGTTTTGCAGCAAATTTTGGTACATCGCTGTAGTGTAATGGTTAATAAGTTAACCTCGGAGGACTTTAATTTTGTTTTCATATCAATCTTCACTGGGAGCTCCATGCACATGGCCATGGATCAGATTAACTTGGGCTTTGTAAATAACAATAATTTCTGATCATAAGTTAGTGATAATAATGATCAAACAAGAATATTTTTAGACACACACAGAGACAATACATATATATATATATATATATATATATATATATATATATATATATATATATATAGTGTATATTCAGGTAGCAATCACACTTTTATACAGGTTTCCTTAAAGATGTCTTACAAGGCACCGCGATTATTACATTTCCAGGCATGCGTCCAGAGGATTACTTATTTGCGACAAAGTGTGTAATAAAAAAAGAAGAAATCAATTCTCTTGTACATTTGTAAGAAAAATGTAAAGAACTTAATCGCAGTGACTTCTTCAATGATCTTCAATGAAAACAGACACACACAATATAATATATATATATATATATATATATATATATATATATATATATATATATATATTAACCCTTCGAAAGTAGAGTACCACGAACCTGCGTAGTCTGGGACAATTACAGTTAAGTTATTCTTTATATATATATATATATATACAAAATAATATATATATATATATATATATATATATATATATATATATATATATATATATATATATATATATATATATATATATGATAGGAAACGTTATATATTTTATCATTTTGGGATTTAAACCATATTTGATACTAATTCATGCATACATACATACACAAACACACACACACACACGCATATGTGTGTGTGTGTGTGTGATAGTGATAATGAAAAACAAGATGTAGAATTTTATTTG
>CAHIKZ030003993.1:37500-107500 GCA_903632075.3 Acanthosepion pharaonis
AATATTTTTCGACCCAATCCAGTTTCCAAAATCTGACCATTTTTCAAACTTGGCGGCAAAATGGCATTTTGCATGGGCCGTAAAGTTTTCAACACCACTTTATCGAATCGATATTATATCCCAGATATTTTTTGTTTGTTTATATCAACAGTATAGCATCGATTTGCATAGTACCTTATATTGCTTCAGATGGTGTTAAATATTTACAACTGACTGAATGTGAACAAAATAATGTGCGTATGTCATGAAAATACGACATTTTAAGGGATTTATGAATCCAAGTGCTCGATGATATTGAGGGACGACTGTATTTGCCGCTCAAACTAAATGCACTTCTTTTACCATTAGGAAACATACTTATTCATGTCCTTGTGTATATGTGTGCATGTATTTACATGCAACAGTATAGATTGTGAGTAACTAGTACTAATAATCCAGTTGCATATCTGTGATTTTCTCAACAATGTATATCATATCAGAAAATACTGTTCCAGAAAATATTTTTGTTTACTTGCTTAATAATTAAGATAGATGTTCATTTAGCACCTGTGAATTGTGTTCCAGATAAAAATCACGATTTCGCATGCTGATTTACAAGGCAGGTTAACGACATGAGAAAACGAGTCATGTCTTTTCAAACAGAAGAATCCCAGACTCGGTTGCTGCTGCTGTTGTTGTATGGTACTTTAAACTAAATTTTATTTAAAAACGAAACCTGAGACAAAGAAATAGTACCGCAGATTCTGACTCGGTCAGTGCCATGGTTTTTAATATGAGCAGTGCTGTGCCTCAAGCAAACGATTGTGGAGAGCATCGATAAGCAATTCATTTGGGGATTTGGTAGAGGCGTCAGCATCAGGAAATCAAGTGTATGCTGACAACAACAAAAAAATGAGATGGGTGAAGAATAAATTCATGAAACCGTAATAGGCAAAAGAAAATTTAAAGAATAAAATTGAAAAGTAGCTTTTTGTTAATCAGTCGCTTTATTTCCCACTTTGACACATATCCTTATGCATCCCAATTGTTGTTCAGGCAATTGAATCCACCCTTTACCCTTCAGGCAATTGAATCCATCCTTTACCCTTCAGGCAATTGAATCCATCCTTTACCCCTGAGGCAATTGAACCCATCCTTTACCCTTCAGGCAATTGAATCCATCCTTTACCCTTCAGGCAATTGAATTCATCCTTTACCCTTCAGGCAATTGAATTCATCCTTTACCCCTGAGGCAATTGAACCCATCCTTTACCCTTTGTATGGTTATTACCATAGTGTTTCGGTTGATTCATTCCCCCGCCTTCTTCAGGTGAGACGATTTTTTTCAATAGAAGAAATATTTGGGCATCAAAATAAAAGAAATAAAAGGAGGGCAGCTAATATACAATGTAGTTAATATATACCGTTCCCTTCAATTTTTCACTCTCTAGCAGTATGACCTATCTGTTATTAGGAGTATATCCCAATAAAAGTTCAAAGAATATCCATAAGAAAAATAAATATAATTTCGTAACACATAATAGAGTTATTGGCATATGGATTGGCATTTATAAATCTGACTACTACAATCAGAATTCAATATTAGAGCGCTTTATCTAACACTTTTAGCAAGATCATAGTGTAATATATGCCGGAATTACACACAACACACACACACACACACACACACACACACACACACACACACACACACACACACACACACACACACACACATATATATTAATTAAAATAACCATTAAATCCGATCGAAACTGCACAAACATACGCATATATATATATATATATATATATATATATATATATATATATATATATATATATAATACCTTGTAATTGATAGGGATAATTCCAAGGAGGACATTAATCCAATCAGAGCTCAATATAAGTTACAAATCAATATATATGGATTGTAAGGTATTTTCTTGATTTATCATCATATAAGAATAATAATAATAATAATAATAATAATAATAATAATAATACATTTGTTGTACAACGGTGAAGAACAAAATGAGATTATGCACAATGCAATCGTCAGGTGCGGATTGAAAAGTCGAATTTATTTAATTTCAGTCCACTTATTTAATGAAAAAATTATTTATATAATTCTATAAAATGGATTATATATATATATATATATATATATATATTAATTTCGATAAACGTGCAATCAATTTAAAAATTCATGAATTATTCAAACAAAACAAATGCAAAGGTTAATGATTTAATTGGCGAGAAATCCATCATCGCAAACAATTCAAATAATATACAAAAACCTCCGAACCCGTTATGAATGAAAAGATCCTTGTTTCTATAAATTTCTGCCGCATTAGTTCTTATTTTTACTACAAGCTTTCGTCTGTTCCTACAGACATTTTCAGGTATGGAATAGATGTTGTATATATATATATTTATATATGCGCGGTATTTAGTGTAAAGTGCACAATATCCGTGATAAAGCTAATACAGGCGTTTGCATGTATAGTAGTTTGCAAAGCCGGGGTTTCATGCTTTCGCAATCTTCAGACAAACAGGTTTAGTTTTTTCAAAAGCGGATCTATTTATGCTTATTTGCGTTTGATTATTTGTGTGTGGTCGAAGTGGAGAAATTTTCTTCTGTGTTTGTTTGCGATGACACTCACATATAAATTGACACACATACATACAGGCGTATGCACGTTAGTTCATACATACCCACCAATATTCATAATCTTGGGTAAATGCGCATAACTCTTTCTCCCTATCAATTCAATATGTCCTTTTTCCGATCCCCGCCTCTCAATGCCAGATTTTATCCACCAATTTTAACTTTATACATTTTGACTTTTCTCTATCTATGTCTTTGTTTTAACCGTTTCCCTCTCAAATCCCTAGCTCCCACCTCGTCATACATACACCGCCACAAATTTACATATCTGTACTCTGATAAATAAATGAGCAGGTAACCAAAAGAATACTGCTCTCATTTAACCACCGGAGAGAAACTTTTTCTGTCTGCCATCAGCATGGCTGATGCTAAACTTCTGGAGAGCAATACACTGCCCCTTCTTGGCCTCACGTTTTTAACTGATTTGAAGTTGAGCAACTACATTGAATCAATAGCTGCGTCTAGTGCAAAGAAAGTTAGGTCAGTGTGTCATGCCATTTTTCTCGTCAGAATCCATATTGCACATTTGAAAATCTACCATTTGTCCGTGCATTGAATACTGTTGCCATATCTGGTCTGGTGCTCCTGCTATTCATCTCGAGGGTCTTGACAAAATCCAAAGAAGAATCTGCAATGGAATTGATCCTGACTTGGCATCTTAACTTCAGTCAGATTCTCAAAGACGTGACATGGCTTCCCTCTGTCTTTTCTACAAATATTTTCATGGCAACGGCTCTGACGAGCTTTTTTCTCTGATGGCCTGATTACATGAATTTAATTGTGCTACTAGATTGTAACTGCCACTTCTCCTTAACAGTTTCTTTTCTTGCACTTCCCGCCTGTGGAACCCCCTTCGGTTTACTTGTGTTTTTGATAACTACAATATTCAAACATTTAAATGCGACGTCAATCACCATCTTCTATCTTCTTGAATCCTGTTTGTCTCTTGTCCTTTCCTCAATCCTCACTAAACTCAGTCTTTTCTCTCACTTTCGCTCCCTGGAACCTTACTAGTAGCATTTCCGCCTTGCTTAGGGTGGAATGTTAAAAAAAAAAAAAGAAAAGAAAAAAGTGACTTGATGTAGCCACGCCTTTTCCGATGTGGACACATATAAACGATTAAACGCGGTCTAGCTCTAAAGTCATTCTGATATTACTCCCTACTCGAATTACCCTAACCCTCTTGTATGAACTTAAGGTGTCATTACTTTTCCGTTCGCGTAATTACACAGACTTGACGACCAGATAATAGCGAAATACAAAAGATATAACGGGCAAGGCGTACGTAGTTTATTAGCTAAGGCTTGTTTGTTGGAGATCAGGCGTTCGGTAAACACGCTCATGATACGCTCTGATAATAAAAGCACAGACGTTCACTCGAGTTTCGACGACCTGTGTCAGGAAAGACGGAAGTGGGCGCGTGTGTTGCTGATTGAGCCATACAGGTAAAACTTAAAGAATGTTTTTTGGGAAACATATAGGAGACAGAGAGAGACGCCGTAAGAGGAAGCGACACAAAATCAATTATTATTTATCAATGTCATGATGCGGCACATTGATCTCTCTACAGTAGTCATGATAAACTAATTCACGGAAATGAATATATAAAATCGCCTACAGAAGGTAGCGACGGAGAGTGAGAAGAAAGGACTAAGCATAAACTACAAGACGACAGAATGCATGGTCATCAGTAAGAGGATGAGCCTGAAATGCGATATGAAGGTCGAGAACATTAGAATCAAACAGACGCGGAAGTTTAAATACGAGACAGGAGGATGTCTTTGGTAACAAAGAAAAGAATACTGAGCTGTTACTCGACATCTGTCCTTCTTTACGGCAGCGAATGTTTGACGATTCCTTCAAAGATGAGAAGAGACTCGAGGCGACAGAGATGTGGTTCTACAGAAGGATGCTAAGGATATCATGGACCGAGCGTGTGAGGAACGATGTGGTCTTAGAGAGGTTGCAAACAAGGAGGAGTATTATACTTAACATCAGGAAGAGGTAGCTGAAGTTTCTGGGATACATAATAAGGAAGGAGGGCTTGGAGAATCTGATACTCACAGGTCAAATAGAGGGAAAGAGAGACAAGGGAAAACAATGCGTGAGATACATGGCGGACTTAAGCAAGTGGGTGACAGAACGTGGTCTGGGGGAGGAAGCAGAAAGAAGAAACTTATTGAGAGCTGCAATGGAGAGGAGGAAGTGGAGAGCCATGATCGCCTACGTCCTGAAAGGACATGGCACATAAAATAAAAAAAAAATTAAAATTTTCAAGTTACGTCAAATAGCCAATGCAGTTACTTATCACTGTTAATGTGTTTTGACTTTTATATAATTATCATCATTGGCATGAGCTTGTTAGAAAAAAAAAATTACGATTATAAAAAATGCAAAATCCAATTTAAATAGAAAACAACGATATATTATCTGCTGTATGGCCGGTCCTTTGAGACGGGATCAGCTCCTTGTATTAAAGAGGTAGAATCAGTGTGTAAACCCTGATGTCTGCAGTAAAAGTCAGTTATACTGGGTGATACAAAGTAATTACTAATAATGTCGATTATATACCCGGTCAACAAAATTAAATTATATACCTGATTATATACCCAATTAACACAAATTAAATTATATTCCCGATTAATAAAATTTAACTTAATTAGATTTGCTCTTGTTTTAATAACAGTGAGTTCAATCCCCGGGCCAAGTAATAAAAACTTCAATAGAAATTAATCGAGCAATAATTTAATCGCACTAAAAAAGGACAAGAGGATATATTTCTAGACAAAACAGCGGAACAAGTACAGTTTTCCTCCGTAGATTAAACAAAGGGTTTAGTTCGAATATCCTCGAAGGTTACTCTGATCGACAGATGCTAGAGAAAGGACGGAACAACGTCAAGGAAGATTAAGATATTTGTTCAAATTAAATTATATTACTATTAGAATTAGTATTACTAATCCCCTCCCATTTAATTTAGTAGATTGTTTAAGAGAGAAAAGTGTTGATAAATATTTTTGCGTTTATTTTACGCAAAAATATTTATCCTCATCTCTCTCTTTGTTTTTTCATCATGAGGCTCCAGGCAAATTGATTTATACCTCCGTGTATATATATATTAAGGCATTGTTTCTCAATCTTCTTAAGCAGTGGCACACCTAGGGACAAATGAAAATATCATGGTACAATTATCAAAATTTCTAAAGAGTATACATATAAATGCCATGAAATAAAAGCATAGATTTTTAAAAATACACACACAAATATGAACTTATTTCAATGTTTCTATTCAACTATTTGTGCAGCTTATTTAGGGTGAAACATATACGTGTTATTTTTTCGCGATTTCTTCAATGTTTGGTCGAATGTGCAATAAGCAGACCCTCTTTTTTTCTTCAATTGGGCGTAGTCTTTCTCGCTTCTTATTTTTGATGTTGTTTAGGGTTGAGAAGCCTATTTCTCATAAATAAGAAGTAGAAAATTGTAATAAAACTGGTAAAGCCTTTTTAGCTAATGTGGCATATTCCTTTTGTATTGAAATCCAAAATGTATCAATGTTTACCGCTGAATGTTTTGTTTTGAGCCCTCGATTCCTTGAAATGGTAGCTAATTATTCCCCCTCCCATAAAGGAACTCAAGTATTAGAAGGAACATTTATGAAGGGATTTCAAATCATACGTTTATGTACTCAATGACGGAAAATAATCGTCGATGTTTTCATCGAGCAATTCAGATGGGTAACCATAATAGGGGTCACATCTTTAATACAAGTAGTACGCATTGAAGGAAACATATCAAAATTACCCGACCTTCCTCTATTTTTCCAAGTCAAAATTTCCTCTTTTAGGACAACCAACCAAATCTGTTGAAGTGAGAATATTTTCGTCTTTACTTTGCATGCTACTTTTCGTATCATTTAGTTGACTAAATATTTTCGTTGAGTATTCCAGTTTAGACATTCAAAATCTGCAACGAAGATATTCACAGAATTTTTCCTGCTTTTCTTGATCGAAAAATGTATTAATTCCTTGTGAAATTTGTGAACACGAGTTTTACCTTTCGATGGCTATCGAACTTCGGTATCCAACAATAATTTAACATGGTGAGAGTTCATTTCTTTGTATAGTTGTTCAAATAATTTTTCATTCAATAGCCTACTTTTCATATGATTGACTATTTAAGCTTCCTGGGATAGTGAGATAGATAGATATGAACAGACTGAGATAGATAGATAGATAGATAGATAGATAGATAGATAGATAGATAGATAGATAGATAGATAGATAGATAGGTATGAACAGACTGAGATAGTAGATAGATATGAACAGACTGAGATAAGATAGATAGATAGATATGAACAGGCTAAGACATATGAAGAGAAAGAGATAGATATATATGAACATAGATAGATAGATAGATAGATAGATAGATATGAATAGACTGATATATATATGTACTGACTGAGATAGATCGATAGATAGATAATGAACACATTGAGATATATATATATATATATATATATATATATATATATATGACCAGACTGAAATAGATATGAATAAACCGAGATCGATAGATATGAATAAACTGGGATAGATATGAACAGAATTAGTTAGATGCATCATGGGTGGTCTTCAGTGATGCACTATTCTCATCGCCGATTTCGGGTTTCACATCATATCGGCTCCAACAGCAAACCCGACCTGATTCTAGTTGAGTCAGGCCGCCCCCTTGAAAGTGTCGTGCTACGCACCGCGACATTACAAAAAACAGTAAACATAAGAACTAGGTAGGCCGGACTTCGACCGTTCTTATTGACATATGTCAGTCAGCGTCAGTGAATGAAAACAGGGCTTTATATATATATATATATATATATATATATATATATATATATATATATATATATATATATGCGTGTGTGAAACTGATAGATAGATTTGAAAAACAGTGAGAGATTTGATGATTTGCTCTATTTTTCCAAATCAAAATTTTTCTTTTTGAGGACAACCAACCAAATCTGTTGAAGTGAGAATATTTTCGTCTTTACCTTGCAATACTACTTTTCGTATTATTTAGTTGACTAAATATTTCTGTTAAGTATTCCAGATATATATGCATGCCGTGACAATATTTCGCAGTAAACTTAAGAGGATCGCGGGGTACACTATTGTAATGTGGCACGTCGGGTAGGACTCACTGTATTAATGATGTTAGGAAAGCCAAATTGCACGTCGGACAAGAAATAAAAACCGTTGAAATGCAGCAAAATTGAAATGTATTCGTTGAGAATACAATTAGCATTTATATGAATAAGAATTTTTCACAATTAAATTAATGTTTGCATTTCTTGCTGAAAAAAAAAACAACATTATTCTGATCGAAAAGTTTCTGATAATTCTTAATTCTTAATTTTTTTCCCCCTTATTTTTTAATGGTTTCTCTGCAGAGAAAGAGTTCGATTGATCTGATTAAATGGAAATCTGAAGGTATTAAGTTGGACGACAAGGGAAAAGATGTTAATGTTTTACTCTGTGTTCGCATGCATTGTCAGACTGCAGACATTATATGGCTAAAATCTTTTTGGCGAAAAATGTCACTCTTTACATCTTGAATTATCTTGCCTAATTCGAAAAGCCATTAAGAGAAGAATCCTCTCTATTTCAACAAATGCTCCCCAGGACCTTTACAGGCAATAAGCCACACCTTTGTTACATTACCATCTCCCAAATTCAAATTCTCGCACACACACACACACACACACACACACACACACACACACACACACACACACACACACACACACACACGCATTAAATGTGTCAAGAAACGCAATGATCATTATTAGCAACGACAAAAATGCCCTATGAAACATTCTTTGTGGAAAGAACCTTGGATTCTAGATGAGAATAATTCTGATGCGGTCTTCTTTAATTTTAAAGAATTTGCCGCGTCTAAATCTCCCGCGTTTAACAAATGGAAGGAAAAAGTTGTAAGCCAAGTATTCTGGGATCTACTGGAAGTGAAAGAGAATAAAAAGACCTTAGAAGGATCCGGAAACCCAATCCAAAAAGGAAACAAGGGATAAACTCCTACTCTTATTAAAAAAAGTGTCGGGGAGGTGTGTAAACCAGGCGATTCTATCTTCTCCTGTAAGTTGAAGTGTAGACGTTAGAAATATAGATTTGATATAGACTTTAGAAAAATCAGGAAACATAATTCTAAACAAAAATCAAGGGATAAATATCTACTCTTGTTCAAGAGACTGAAAGGAGTGTGAACTGGACGATAGGCAAACCTATCTACTTCTATTCGATACTATGTAAAACAAAAATCCATTAGATTTCAACAACTATGGATAATCGCACTGGAGAGTAATTATCCAGAATGCTGGTGTTTACTGAACCCATGGGATATGAAGGTTGTTATGATGGAAGAAGAGGATTAAATCGTAACCATAAGATTCTTATTCGTATTCTCCCAGAAACGATTGACATTGCATTTAATTTTCTACAGAATAAACTTGGCTGTAAAGTATGGAGCTAGAAGGGAGTTCCACAAACATGGCAATAAAGCCCCTAAGACACAAGGGGTTACTGGGTGTGGAAGAAATAGGAATAGAAACATTAATAACGAGCGGGAACATGAAAGAGTAATGTGGAAGACAGTATATAACAATTGACAATTGCATTTAAAGTTTTGCAGATTAAAGTTGTCTGGAAAGCATGGAGCCAGATGAAATTTCCACAAGCAAGGCAATAAAGCCACTAAGATACCTGACGAGCTTAAGTGAATGGATGTCAGAGCAGGGTGTGGAAGAATTAGGAACAGAAACAATAATAACGTGCGGGAACCGGAAAGAGTAATCAGGAAGACAATATATAAAAATGGACATTGCGTTTCAATTTTTGCAGATTAAAGTTGACTGAAAAGTAAGGAGCCGGAAGGGAGTTCCACAAGCGAGAAATGCGAGAAAAGAAACTGTTAGCATAGAATTTACGGTTACATTTACCCAACTCAACTGTCAATCGATGAGACCTCGTCGACAGTCTAGTATTGCGTTTCAATTAAAAAAACAAAAACAACTCTGCATGTGAAGCGCACATCCGAACAATTACCATGAAAATATTTATAGAAAAAGCACAAGGAGGCAACTTTACGCCGGTAAGATGCCAGATCAGGACTAATAATATTGCTGATTCTTCTTTGGATCTCATCAAGGAGTTCAAGGTAAATAGCAGGGGCGAAGGACCATATGCTGGCGGCAATATTCTAAGCATAGAAGAAGAGACTCGTTTTCATAGGTACGATAAGTTCAGTAAATAGCAACGTAACGCATATTCTAGTCACAAGTACGAGACAATTGACTTCTAACAAAGACAGTGAATCAAATAATATGATTAATGATAATAATAATCGAAGAAAGCAAAAATAAGTAAATTTCATCCACACTCTGTTGATGTTTCTTTTGTTCAAAACTGCCAAGTGAAGTGGCCAATAGCCTCCTTTATTAATTGAATACTTCTTTTTTCTAAATTAATTCGCTATTGCCGTATTTGGCACGTTTTATTTTTATTTTTATTTTTTTGCTATTATTTGACTTTTCTCGTTTTTCTAACTTCGCCCTCTTCTATAACGCACCTGTCTTGACTGATACGACATGTCCCCCCAGCTTGTAACCAACAAAAATCGTTGAACTGGTGACAAGAGGATACCCTCTCCCAGCGTAGGGGCCTAAACACCACTTTCAGTAAAAAAAAAAAAAAGAAAGGAAAAGAAAAAAGAAAGAAGCCCTACTGCAAAAGAATAGTTTTATGTATCAGCCTCACTCTCGCCTAAAACATTTCTATTATTCAATAAATCTGGGCAAAGAGTGACTTTTTATTCAAAGCAGCCCCTCATAACTGACAGTTTAACAAGCCCTTTTGCTTTGTCAAACAACGATAGCTGGTAGTATCAGTTTTCCAAAAGGGGGAGAGAGGCCAGATTAAAGCGAACCTTCATAAATCTGGTGATTATCAAGATTCTCGGCTGTAAAATGACGCAATTATTTCAACCAGAGTACAGGCTGATTCTTTGTAAATACAAAATGCTACCCAGGGATTCTGACCATTAAAAACATTACTTAAACTAAAGCTTAGTTTCCATCGTCTTCTTCGAAATAGTTTCCTTGAGCTGCTCGCACACTGAATTAAAAAGGCTAATTCTCACAATGTTTAGCGACAGAAATGAACACATTCTGTTGGCGTGAATTGATCGTCACGTAACAAGTCTCTTAATCGATTAGGTTGGTAAGAACACGATATATACCGCAACCATCATAGTAGCGGTTTGTCTTAGGCAAGAAATCTAGTCTTATTTATATGTATTTATCTCTTTTTCTAGTTTTATTCTTTTGGTTATTAATAAACCTGCCGATTAACGGGACTTCGTCTTCAGGATTTTGGGGTGTTTATCTGTCTGTCTTTGAGATTACGCACGCGTATGACAATGACACGTATTTGCGGGGGAAGAACAATAATTTTTTTATCAAATGAGGTGTTATGAGGTAGGTTAATTTTTTATTTATGTTTTTGCATGAAAACCTTAATTTAATTCAAAATTTGAGGCCGATGAGTGTTTTAAACACCGAAACCATGTATTTCATCTAAATCAGAAGCTCTTTGTGTATTTTAACTTTCAAAATACATTTATATCGATCGGATTTTAATATTTATAGAAGTGGCACACAAGATTAAACCAGACAGCGAGAAATTTCATTTTGCAAGCCACTTTTGACACATTCGATTATTTACAGTAACTTCTCTATTCATTGCAAAAATCATATAGAACTACTCGGGACCCTGTTATTGTGAACTAAAGTATAAAGTGTGAAGAGAAAATAAGAGATGCTAGTTACCGAGAGGTATGTTTAACGGAGTTACTTTCATTGTTTATATCTAAAAGTTACCTTAGGAACAAAGACTTTCAATCATGCTCAAACGAATAACACATATGCAGGGTCATCAAACTTAAATGCTGACAGTTTTCTTATTAGAAAATAGCTAATAGCTTGCAAATAAAGAAAGGCGAAAGATGTAGTTTTATACCCCCCCCCCGCAAAAAAACTACCACAAACGGAATTTGAACACGTTTGGCCAGTTCCCTCTAACACATTCTCAACCGTTAATAAATATAAATACGTATATATGCTTAAGTATAAATATCATTATAGTCTAGAAAGCATATACTATATATAAATGGATATTTAAACGGATATTTACTTTTAAAATGTGAACAATAAATTAATTCACAAAGAACTTTGGAACTGCTAGGTAACCTTGATATATTTGAAAAGAATATTAGAATAATCCAGAACTTATACTGGCAGCAAGCCGCCTGCATACGGATAGAAAATGTCTTCAGTAAATATACAAAAATAAAAGGTGTGTAAGACAAGGATGAATCTTCTCGCCGGACTTCTACAATGCGGCGATTCTGAGAGAATTAAATGTCCAACGTGGATTTGTTATTGGGGGCCACAATTTTAACAACATAAGGTATGCTGATTCCATATAGCTAATAGAAATGAAACTACAAGAACTCTTACAGAAGAAAGGATTATGTCTTATTGCATCAACTGCAATAAGACATAATGCATGGTTTTATGCAAAAGGAACATCGCAACCGGCAAAATACAAATTGGGGATACCAAAATCAAACAAATACAACAATTTAAATATCTGTGAAGTTTTTTAACGGAGGGCGGAAAGTGCGATACTGAAATCTGAAGGCGCATTGGGATGCCTTCCAAAAACTAAGCAAAGTATTAAGAAATAGGAAAATGTCTTTAGAAACAAAGGAAAACGTGAGGAGCGTTATGAAATATCCGTCCCCTATATGGTAGTGAATGCAACACAATCTGCCTACAGATAAATAAGCGTCTTGAAGCAACAGAAATGTGGTTCCACAGAAGGATACTGGGGATATAAGTGTTGTAACCTAGGGAAGGTTACTGAATAGAATAATCAAAACGGAAGTTGGTAATGAACGATAATACTTAGGACAAGAACAACACATATAAGATTCGTCAGCGGTGCGTAGAAGTAGTAGTCAACAGCTAGAAGTGAATCAAGTGAATTCCACAATGAATCTCCAACTGCAGAATATTTACCAACCGCCCCACGCGGTCAGATGTGACACAAGGCTGAATTTAATGTGAGGTACCCGAGCCCATAGGCTAGGCCAAAAATTCCCCGTAGACCCCATATAAAACGGGGTTTGGTAGCTGTTTCCCGAGACAAGATTCTGCCCTTCGATATAGCCTCGTCTGTGGATCCTTTCTGCCCGGAGGCAGAGAGTTAGAATCTGCAGACCAACATACAGTATTTACTATTGTTTTTATGTGAATGGGGACATACCCATTATCGTCCGTAGGTATGCTACAAAAATAAGGGAACGACGAGTTTTTAAATGAAATGGAAACAAAATTTATCTGGCACATAGGGAGGAAAGAAGATTTGGGAAATTTGATACTCACAGGATAGCTTGAAGGCAAGAGTGGTATATGAAAACAACGCATAATCTATCAAAAGAGCTGTGTGAATGGATAGCAGGACAGGATTAAGTGAGATAACAAAAGGATAATACTTATTAAGTGATACAAATGACAGGAAATTGTGGTGAGCCATGACCGTTAACATCTTGAAGGGACGCGACAGATAGTAGAAGATGAAGAAAAAGAAAAAGGATATAGATTTAATGATAAAACAACTTATATAGCGATATCAATAAATACATAAACTATTGTTTAAAAAAACATTTTACACGACAAATATTGATTTTCAACATAATTTCCTTCCTTGAAAACGCCCTTAATTCTGAGTTTAACATTAATTACATAGAACGAAATATATAGCTTCGTATATGTATTTATGCACATACATATTCAAGTACTTAATGCTAAATAAATGTTTATATTTTCGATAATATGTATGCGTATGTTTCAATATAAGATTGCATTCAAAAATGCATGTATACAGTTAGGAATCGGTATATGAATTTATTCGTGTATATATATATATATATATATATATATATATATATATATATATGTTTTGTCACTAACGACTTCTATGTTGTCTGTGTTTGTTGTGATATGCTGTTAATCAAGGTGACATCTCCGGAGGAAATACATCCGTGTCATTCTCCAGATGTTTAAAAAAAAAGATATAATGTTTGATCAGGTGTCAGATTAGATATCTGTTGATAAGAGAAATGAATTTGAAAATAATTCAGGTAGCATTTTTCAGTCATGTCCAGGCTAATGCTTAGTGAAAAAGAAACACACACACACACACACACACACACACACATATATATATATATATATATATATATATATATATATATATATATATATATATATATATATATATGTGTGTAAACAAAACCCAAAGAAAGTTCCACTGAAGTAATCCTTAATTTGGTGACTGTCTCCACCCAAGTTGGATTCATGACGCCTTCCAAGTCCTTCGTTAAAATGCAAACGCACCCATGTTCATACGCAAACAATGCGCTTTATACAAAACGCATATAAAACTGGTATTCACGCATACATTCACGCACAATTACACATATGTACCTACAAGCTATGTTCATTATCTTTCTATGTATGTATGTATCTGCTTCAAAGTGTTCATATCTATCTATCTATCTATCTATCTATCTATCTATCTATCTATCTATCTATCCCAGCTTGTTCATATATATATATATATATATATATATATATATATATATATATATATATATATATATATATATATATATATGTCTGTGTGTGTGTGTGCTGAACAGCAGTTTGAAACTTAATTAAGTGTTAGATAACGGAAACAAGGAAATCTAGTAAAAGTTTCAAAGTCAAAGAGCGTACATTTCATTCTAAGCTCAATGATTGCACACTACCGCACCCATTTACTAGAGCGTCTAAGCAATCCCTGTTGCAGACGTCTGCTCAGGTACATTTATATTTGTTCAACACCCACAAAGCCAAATTGTGGTTTATACTGCAACTATGCTGAGCGGACCTTAGTTTTGGTAATATCTGCATGTGTAGTTCACAGCCTTTGACATAGAATTGAGCATCAGATAAAACACATTTTATTTAATATTTTTTTCGTGTTTTTAGCGTTTCCACCATGTTTTTGAAGACAAAGGTTACGTTATTTTTAATGTGCACGCCTCACAATTAATGTACAGCCATTACCGTTCCCCTCTGTAGGCAGTCACAAATATATCCCACTAAGATTTGTGTTTGAATATATTTGGCATATTAACACAGAAATTAATATTAAAAAATCAAATAATAACTCAAATTTACTATTCTATTAATACTACAGTTCTCATTTCGCCCAACAAATAACACAATAAGTGTAAATACTGAACAAGGAATATGTTTGGCGGTCGACCTATACGTTATGCATAGTCCTAAATCAGAATTTTGAGATAAAAATCTTGAGGTCGACTTGTACACCAGGTCAATTTGTAATCCGCAATTTATGATATCTATATATATATATATATATATATATATATATATATGGTTGCATAATACATTTTCGATGCATCAAGGGTGGTCTTCAGTGATGCACTGTCCTCATTGCCGATTTCGGGTTTTGCATCACATCGGCTAATCCCGACCTGACTCCGGACGAATTACACTGCCTCCTTGAAAGCGTCGTGCTGCGCACTTTGACACTGCAAAAATGAAAAATCTTATCAATATAGAATCCGGTGGTTCTTATTAAAATATGTTCGTTGGCGTCAGCCAATGAAAAAAGTCTTTTTATACCCACCTCTTATATACTGATGTCGTTTCACTTCCTCCAGTTTCGATTCGAGTTACTTCCCCTGGATACCTAACTCGCTAAGCTGGTTTCTTTCTTGCATAGTTTAATTCAAATGTTTCATATGTTTTAAATTGCTAATCCCATAACATTACTAATCCTTTAATTAACCCTACCGCGTACCCAACCCAAATCTACCCTATGCTAGCACCTACACCTCGCCAAAAATTACTTACCACTTATAGTAGCGTTTCTAAATATATATATATGTGGTAAATGTTCTGATTGATCACATACATTAGAAACGTTACGATTTTCATTTAAAATCTTTGACCTTAGGTGCACTCTTCTTTCTCTCTATATCTCTCTGCATACATATATATATATATATATATATATATATATATATATATATATATATATATATATATATGGATTTGGAGGTAGAACGAAAGAGAGAGAGAGAGAGAGAGAGAGAGAGAGAGAGAGAGATGATTTGTAATCTGGTTTGTAAATTGCACTATAAGTCATTTCTGTCATGATGTTTTGGAAATTTACTGAACGCATGAAGACTTCTTTCTTGAGTTCTAATATTACTTTTAATGCTATTCTACAACGAAGAATATATATATATATATATATATATATATATATATGATAGAAATTTTGGAAGAATTTGAATAATCATTCATAGTAATTCATCGAGTCAACAGGATGTATATATATATATATATATATAATGCAAGTAAAAATCCGGTAGCAAGGACTCCCTGTTCGGGAACTTTTGAATAGTGTGGAACCACATTTTAAATGCTGCTGTTCCTAGGTTCACCCTGACCAGGGATGGTAGCACCTGTTCGGGTCCCAGCTATGGGTAAATTGTAAACCCTCCAAGCAAAAATTAAGAGTACATTTTACATACCAAAATTACCAACAATACATTTTATGATCTAAAAAGTAAATATCTAAAAAGCATACTTTTGATCTGAAAGTATAAAATCCTGTACAATATATTTAGATTTCGGCATTAGCCATAGATGTTGACATACCGTCAAACAAAATCAATCAACCAAACAAACAACACAAAAGAACTCTTTCATGACATTAGCCCATACAATATCCTACAAATTTTTAAAGAAATAGCTCTGTTCCAAAATATAACTTCAACAAAACTACAGCGTAAAATATACATATCACTGCCAATGGTAATTATGTCCACACATGTATACAACATACACAAGCTGATTATCATCTACCATGTATTCAATTGTGGAAACAGAATAACACATATCATTTTTATTACTTCCTCGCTCCCAAGAAAATTAAATTTCCACATTAAATGACCCATAAGGAGTTGACATGCCGCTAAAAAACAAATAAATAAACTTAGCTGATTAATGTTATCTTCTGCATCCCGACTCAAGAGTTTCGTAAACAAACTCTCCGTGAAGTACTCCGTCCACTTGTAGGGATATATATATATATATATATATATATATATATATATATATATATATATATATATATATATATATTATACAGCAAAAAATCCCAAATTATTACATGTGGGTGTAATCTATTTTAAACTAGGATTACTATGTGCCAGCTATCCTCAGTCCAAGATTGTCTTGACATGGTGTTTTTAATTTGGTTTAGATAGCGTTAGTGAAAATGTATGGGGCAATTTAAGGGACGCCTCAGTTTAGATAAGAAGTCTGGGTTGATGACAGGGAGATGGACCGGGGTTGGGGTTTTACTTGGATGTAAATGAATTTAGGTTCACGATGAACGCAATTTTCAGGCCACAGATTTATATATGCTTATAATATATATTATATACCTTAAAAACTCTATTCTAATCATATATATATATATATATATATATATATATATATATATGTATGTGTGTGTGTGTGTCACATGCATTACTTTTTCATTTTTAATACACCAATTGAAGAATGCGCGTTGAAATTTGTGTGTCAATCATGAAAGTTATTCCTGCCGACAGAAATATTTAAATTTTTAATGCAAAATAATAATATAATTTAGGCGTAATGTCATTGGGTAAAAATTATCCACAGTTTTGCTGACGTATGTCATAGACGTTAATATAATAATTAAAAAAATGGTTATTGTTTCATTTTACTTATTTAGCGCCTGGATTTGTTGCGCTCTAGTTTTATTGGTTCCTTACATAATCGTGATAGAACAAGTTTACATAATCAATATATGTATCTACTTTTCATTTACCTACCTGCCAACCTACCTAGATAGATAGATAGATAGATAGATAGATAGATAGATAGATAGATAATGGAAAGACTGAGATAGATAGATAGATAGATAGATAGATAGATAGATAGATAGATAGATAGATAGATAGATAGATAGATATGAACAGATAGAGATAGATACATAAATAGATATAAATAAACTGAAATAGATGATGAATGCGATTAAATAGATTGATTGATTGATTTATTGATTGATATAAACTGACAGAGATCGATGAATAGACTGAGACAGAAAGAGAATGAACGCGATTAGATAGATAGATAGATAGATAGATAGATAGATAGATAGATAGATAGATAGATAGATAATGTTGGTAGGTAGTTAAGTAGGTTTACTAAATTAAAAAAAAGCTTCAAGGAATATAATAATATAATCTGCATGTAAATGTCTATCTATTTCTTCCCTATATATATATATATATATATATATATATATATATATATATATATATATATATATAAGAGTGTTTTTGAAAGATTCTCTGTGTTATCCATTCCCCAAATCTGATAATTTCTGTTATTTTTTGAAATGGAATTTTGGTGGGCTTAGAACTTTTCAGGATTCCTTATATATATATATATATATATATATATATATATATATATATATATATATATATATATATGTGTGTGTGTGTGTGTGTGTGTGTGTGTGTGTGTGTGTGTGTGTGTGTGTGTGTGTGTGTGTGTGTGTGTTTCTTCTCTATTCAATCAGTTTTTGTTTCTCCGTTCGGGGTGGGGCGCATATTGACACTGCTGTGCCCTTCCCAGTCCCTTTTTTTAAGCAAGTTGACATAATCACGTCCTCCTACATACGCGACCTCATTACCTATCCCTGCGGTAGCTCATAGGTAATTAGCTACGACCGATGGGATCAGTAGGGGCGTGGTCAGTCAGTCGTATAAGGGGACAGGGTGCTTCTGTTACGGCATCGCAAGCAATATTCGGAAAAGGAGGATGAGTTTTTTAAAAGTCGCGGAGGCTGGGTTGATTAGGGATGGTGGATTCATAAAGTTTGGTAACTTAAGAATTAAAAACAAACATACATACATACAAATATACATATATACATACACATACACACACACACACAGATATATATATATATATATATATATATATATATATATATATATTATATACACACACAAACACATGCATACATATCTGGAATTGTATTTCGATTTGGTCTGAATATTGCTTGAGGTGTGAAACTGACAGGCATCACCCTCTCTCTATCTGTCTCTGTCTGTCTGTCTCTCTCCCCTCTCTCTCTATATATATATCTATATGTGTGTGCGTGTGTGTGTGTGTTTGTCGATATATATATGAAGTGTATCCAGAACTTTCAGAAACTTTAAAAATCAACGCCTTTTAGACGTAGAATTTTCACACGTGAGCGCGCGCACACACCCACACATATTTGCAAAAACGCATTTTTGCACATACATATACACCAACACATACACGATCGCACACTCTCTTACTCTCTCTCTCTTTCTCTATATCTTCCTCTTCCGTTTTTTCCGCCCTCTCTTTTTCTCTATATCCCCCGCCCTCTCTTTCCTTACTCTCTCTTTTTATCCATACTTCCCCTTCTCATTTTTCTTTCTATCACTCTCTCATTTTTTCTTTCTTACTCTATTTTTCTCTATGTCGCCCTCTCTCTTTTTCTTACTTACTCTCTTTTCTCTATATTTTCTTTCTCTCAGTATTTTGCTCTCTTTCTTTCACACACACACACACACTTACATATATAGACATGAAGGGTGCTGAAAAGTTTGTGTGCCGACCTCGAAATCTATGTTGTGATATTTGGTCATTGAAATACTGATTTTCTCCAAATAACTCCGACTGCAAATTTTTCAGTATCTCCGACCCCGAAAATGTAGATAATAATTTATTGATACATACAAGCAGCTCAACGTTATACTCATTGAATACCAAAGTAAGAATTCGACTAACATTTTTAACAATGTCTCGCAAGTTTAGCATTCGGACAATTATTTTAGTCAAAATATAATTTTCTTTTTCTTCCTTTTTAATCATTTCATCCCAAGCAAGGCGATAATGCCACTAAGATGCAAGGCGCTACTGGAAGTGAAAAGAGAATTAGAAGACTTTAGTGAGAAGAAAGGACAATAAAAGAACATAGTTCAGGAAGAGGGAACAAGGCGATTGGTGTTGGATTTCAATTTTTGAAGATTGTAGTTTGCAGGTAAGCAAGAAACCAGAAGAGTGTTCCACGGACAAAAAATACGAGAAAAGAAACTATTAGAATAGGACTTACGGTTGTATTTTGCTAGTCCAGAAGTAAAATGATTAAATCTAGTAGCGAATCTACAGCCTGTCTGAAGTTATTATGCAAATCAAATAAATCTCAATAACCTCAATAACTCAAAAGATTCTGAAACAATTTTGTCAAATTAGTAAAATATTTAATTAAATTTTCTGCCATTTTTAATTGCTAGTTTTTGAGATACCTGGAATTTATGGAAATAGACTGACTGAAGTTATTATGCAGATTAAATTAATATTAGCTTAAGACCTGTGAAATTCAATGGAAACTATTTTTTGTCTATATGTTGAAACATGGGTAAAGGGAATGATCTAACAACTACTGAAGAAGAGAAAATAACAAAGTTATTGAGGAATCGTCCACATTTGAGATATCAAAGAGTTTTGCTGTTGAACTCAAAGGACAGGAAAAATTTTAACAACTTGCTTCCTCGGGATGAACGTAAAACTAAAGTGACTTATAGCAAAACAACCACTTTTGATCAGCGCTCATATCTTTAAAATGGCTGGAGTTGAGGGAATCAAGAAGGACAAAAGGCGTATAACACTTTGTAAATTGGATCTGTAAAAGAAAAAATTCCCCTAGGCAACCTCCACTCACTAAAGCAAATATTTTAAAACGTCAAAATTAACCCAAGAAATACATGAAAATTAACTTTTCTAAAGCAATTTTCCCAGACGTATCTCGAATGACATTTGCTGGACCTGATCGATGGGCCAAAGAATGGATCATATCTAATTCAGACATGTCTGTGCCTAAAAGAAGGCAACAAGAAGGCTGGAATTGTCGACCTGACCATTATTGGACCATTCAAAGTCAATGAAGCAGTTAAACTGAACAGTGCTATTACGATTTTATGAACAAAACTTTCTTCACGTGGCACAAGTCCCAAACTCGCAGTTTCAAAGTGTGTATTTATACGCGAAAATACTCCTTCTCATGTATTTAAGCTTACCCATGGAATGTTTGGGCATAAAAGAAGGAATGGAATCGTCATCATCAAGTCCTGATCTGAATTCGATCGTAAATCTATGGTTAATTGTGAAAATGAAATTATATGAAGGTGACAAACAATAGAACAGCAAAGTAGACCTATGTAAAGCAATTAAAACCACCATGTCGGAAATTAAACCTGCTGAAATAAAACAATTAAGAAAAATCAATAGATTGCTGGTCATTATTAAGAAGAAAGTCATTATTATTATATTTGAATGTTATAAGTACAAGTCTCGCAGTTTCAATGTGAAGTATGTATTTATAATTTTTTTGAGCCGATAAGGTTTACAGGCGAGAAGATGATGGAATGGCCACCATCAAGTCCCGATCTGAATCCGATCGAAAATATATAGTCAACTGTGAAAATGAAATTATATGAAGGTGACAAACAATAGAACAGCAAAGTAGACCTATGTAAAGCAATTAAAACCACCATGTCGGAAATTAAACCTGCTGAAGTAAAAAAAAAATATTAACAATACCAGTGGATAATAGATTTATTGGCTGTTATTAAGAAGAAGGGTCACTATATTAAAATGTAAAGGATTTAAAGACTTATGTGGTTGTTATTTGGTTTATTATAGATGTTGATCAATTTTTGATGATTTTATTGCTTTTTTATTGAAGTAAAATATGATTATTTGGTTTTGCCTAATGATTTCAGACGGTAGGTTTTTAGAATACATCCAATAACTTCAATAAATATATTGATACTACCTAAAATTTTAACTCAGGCATTGTTTTGACATCTAAGTTGATTGTTGACTTTGAATTATTGAAGTTTATATGATTTACTCAATAACTTCAGTGTGTAGTTAAACCATGTAAGAAAGCTCGTCAGAAGAATTGCCCTGAAAATATCTATAGAAAAGACAGAAGGAAGTCATGTCATTGCGATGGAATGACCAATGACATTACAGACCGTTCTTTGGATTTTGTCAAGAATCTCGAGATATATACAGTTGGCTATGATAAGTTTTTTTGCCGCCCTTGATTACAACAATTTTGGCTTGTGTAAGAACGTCTCTTCTTTTTTCAGACAATACCGTGTTAGTACCAAGCTACTCTCATCTATGAACAATAGTTGACTTATATCTAGCAATGAAAGTTCGTGGAAGTAAGGAAATTAGTGTATTTCAACAAGGGCAAATAATAGGATGGCATCAGTGGTACAAGTCAAATAGAGAAATTGCTAAGTTTTTCCAGGTTAATTATCAAACGGTTAATAATATTGTTAAGAAATTTAATGAAGAAAGCCATTGTCGCGTGAAACAATGTTCGAGAAGACCAAGCATCGCATCTGAGCGAACGAAAAGGGCAACGAATAGGGAAGTCATCAGAAACCGTCGTCAGAACGTCAAAGATGTCGCCAACAGCATGGAAATGTCGCCATATGTGGTGAGAAAGACTCTTAAAGAGCTAGACAATTAAAGAAGAGTTGCAATATATATATAAAACAGATAATAATATAATTACTAATAATCCCTATGGATAATTTCACAATGGATATAAATCCAAAGAGAGCTTAATGAGAGAATATATATATATATATATATATATATATATATATATATATAAACGAATATTCATAATACCCTACGTTGATTGCAACACTGAAATTTCATGCCAATTGCAATCTTCAGGTGCAATTTTTGGGCTTATGCATAATATTTATTATATTAGATAACTCTGTTATTTAACATTGACCACTGTTTTTTTCTTACACTCTAGATATATATATATATATATATATATGTGTGTGTGTGTGTGTGTGTGTGTGTGTGTGTGTGTGTGTCTGTGTGTGTGTGTATTTGTATGCAAACACTTGCTCGTGAATTTACCTCTATTTTATCCATTTTGATTATATATCTATATCTATCTATATCTATATCTATCTATCTATCTATCTATCTATCTATCTATCTATCTATATATATATATATATATATATATATACACACACAATTGTAAAAGTATTTATGTCATTTTTAATTACATGCGGAAGTTAAGACATTATTTTATTAAGTTTTAATATGAATTGCTAACAATATTCTTTTACTACAATTGTCTTTTTTAATTGTGAATGACAACTTGCTATTAAAAGTCATTTGTGAATCAATTTTTCATACATTAGTATCAAGTTCAGTGGTAACCCATAAAATCTTGATAAAGAAGAATGCGTTTTGTATAAGACGATATTATTTAATGCCATCATAAATACAGCAGTCAAGAGTCAAATATGTAAGTATGATTATGTAGCAAGTTTAGATTTATGTGGCACAGTGTTGCAAAAGTGAGGCACCCAATGGAGATTGCAAAATACACAACAAACGATTCTGGATTACACGGCAAACTCACTAACTACCTTGTCACGAAATCGTGTATGTTGATGATAGGATATTTTGATGGATTGAAATCAATGTAAAAGACTTGTTTTTACTTCAAGCATGATCATTTAAAAATTTATCCTCTTTATTTAAAAAGTCGTTTCATAATGAAAAGATCTATAATATCTGTCCAGAACGTATCCTGACATTTGGAATATTTGACAAAATCTTTGCGCGGTCTTGATGTAACATGGCAACCAATCAGAAGGAATCTTACTGCACATCCATAGACAGTCATTATCCCCTAATCAGTTGGCAGGAACATGCCAATATGTGAGCTTTTGTGCTCTGTAAGTATTGTCTCGTGTTGGAGTTTTTGACTAAACATTATCTCTAGATGACCCACAGTCCATAGTTAGCTTGTGGCAACGTCTGACTTCCAAAATCTAAAATGGCTGTTGACAAGATTAAGCAGGACGCAGCTGATGTCGATCCCGAAAGCAGACAATACAGATCGTTTTGAAAAGTGGAAGGGACACTGGGGTGAAATTATGATGTTCCTAGGTAAGTACCTTGAAGGAAACTAAGGCACTCGTGATAGATTATTTTTCGTTAATATTAACTGGTTTGGAGACACGCTGGAGAAATGGTTAATGACACGTTGGAATAATGGTTAACGAGCCGTTAACCAGTATTCCAACGTGTCATTAATGAAGAATCGGAAAGCAGAGTTCGAATTCCAATCGGGTTCATTCGATTCACTTACGGGTTAATACCCTTGGGTATTAGCACGTATAGTTATATATCCATCCCTTTTCTCCTCAGGACATGAGTGGCAACCGGGAAACCGGTCTAAAAGGAAAAATACTGAGGGAGGGACCCGAAGGCAGTTCATAAATATCTTGTATTATCTGGCACCTCCCGAGGCTTGCTTTCTCTCTCTAGGCGTCACAAACGTCTGTGCCCGAGTAATGTAGAGGATTGCAACCATACCAATGTGCGTAAAGCACCTAGCTGTACTAGATTGGGTAATCATCGATTCTCGATGGTTTCCTTTTTTAATGGTCGGATACTTTCCAGAAATAGCTCTTATATGATAGGCTTTAAAATCGATTTCACGCATGGCCAAGGTTCAAGGTTGCCGAGGTGATCTCCTGACTGTCGAATGTCAAAGAACATGACCATACATCCTGTTTTTCAGGCCTGTGAAGAAATCGTAATACATACAGTTATATAAACAACGGCCCGTTTAGAATTGGAAAGTCTTTCAAACATCAACAGAAGAGAATATAAGGGCTTTCATTTTAGATAAGAAACCCCGTGGGCTGCACACACCTGCACTGACCGAGAATGCATGACAAAGTTTAATAAAATGGAAAGTTATATGTAACAGATTCATATTTCCTGCTTGGTTTTGTTTGTGTCTGTGGAACTCCGTGTCTGTGGAACTCCTTCCGTTTTCTTGCTTCTTTGATAACTTTTTCTTTTTCTTATTATGTGCCATAACCTGTCAGGACGCAGGCGATGATGGCTTTCCACCTCCCCTTATTCCTTACAGCTTTCAAACAAGTTCCTTTCCTCTGCTACGTCAATCGCCATTTTTTATCTTCTTGAATCCAGTTCATCATTTTTCCTTTTCTCAATCCTCCCTATACTCAGTCTTTTCTTTCACCTTTACGGTCTGTAACTTCCATGTCTGCTAGTGATATTACCGCCTTACTTGGGGTGAAATGATTAAAAAATATTAAATGATGCGATGATTATTTCCATCATCATCAGAAATTTATTTACGTGAATGGCATTTTTCTTAATATTTTCTGGAGTGCATATTACATGCCTTCGCAGTCTGATGCCTAGTTATAAGATGAAATTTAATCTGAGATTGTGTCGGTATAATATTCGAAGAGGCACGTTGGAGCAATGGATAACGGGTCGGATTGAGGAATCGGAGAGCTGAGTTCGAATTCCAGTTGAGTCTATTACATTCACTTACGTGCTAATACCCTTGAGGGAGGTATAAATCCTCTTTTTCTCCCCACCAGCTATAGGGGTGAGGAGAAGACGGACAGACTGGGTTGTATAGACTTGGATGGCAACTGTTCTACCGCAGAAAGAAATTGCAAACTACGTGGGCAAAAATCTGCATCGTCAGTCATGTATCGAAAGATACATGATCGCCTAAGCGTTTATCACGTATGGCACATAACTGACTGACTAATAATTTTCGAATAAGTGTTTTCACATAGAAGGCGATTATGTTGAAAAATAAATATTTGTTCCGTAAAATAGGTTTATATTTATTTATTGTTCAAAATAATCAAAGGGTTTAAAACTGAAATTATTTTTATTACTATAAACGTTATTTCAACAGATGCACAAGATAGAAGTATATCTAGGTTTTTAGATTTTCAAATATTGACGTCCGAGATAAACAGAAAGAACATGTATTTCACTGCAAGGAACGAAGCTGCATTCCATATATCCTGGGAAACCACATTTTAACCGGGTGTACTTTACTGTCCGGTTACAGAAGTCTTATGCGGTAAAGTGAGGTTACATTTACGAAATGTTCGGGCTTTCAATGTCTATATCTACTAAGGCTGTTTTTTACGCGAAACTTTGACACAGTAATTCAAGTATTTAATGGAATCTAATCCGACATTATTTGTCATCGTAGTCGGTTTTATCTCGTATTCAAGAATTTAGTTTCTTCTTTTCTGATTGCTTCCTTTATGATGATGGCGTTAATAACTAAGTAGACCAATTCTTGTTTGGTGTATAATTATTAGGTCAGATGTGTATTATTAGGTCAGATGTGTATTATTAGGTTAGATGTGTATTATTAAATTATTATGACTTAACTTCTGTTGGTTCGGCAAAACGGTCAATTCTTCAATCTCCTGACACCATGGGGACCGAAAAATCGTTTATATATGGTTACAAAAATTCTCCTCCTTACTAAAAAAAGCTATAGAAAAAACAATGTAATGTCGTTTAGCTAGAATTGTGTCAAATTGGGAACTTTTTGAGCGCTCATGCGTATATTAGATGTCTCGCTAGATTAATTATGACTGAGTAGTGAGTTCGATCCTCACTGGGTATTCTCACAGTTTCGGCTTTGTGCCACATCTAAGCTACGCTTAGAAAATTTATGGGCACTTCAATGGGGTGTAATGATTAGCAAGCTAGTCTCTCAAGAACAATGAGTTCGATTCTTACTGGGTATTTCCATACTTTTGGTTTTGAACCACATCCTAGCTAGATTTTCGGCACCTCGATGTGGCGTAATGATTTGCCAGCTTGTCTCGCTAGAACAGAGTAGTGATTCGATCCACACTGGGTACTCCATACTTCTGGCCTAGTGCCACAACTAATCTGCGCTTAGAAAATGGCCATTTATATATAAAATATCTAAAGTCATATTTATATATACAAGTATGTGCTTAAATTGGCAAGAATCATTTTCAGGATGTAACTGACGACAACAAAAATGAAGCACGATCTTACGTAGGATTATACTTTTTTTTAATAGTAAATGGAGTTTAGTATTTTTGTCATGAAAGCAAGTGCCTTAACCCACCCATGTCTTTTCGGACGTATGTAGGTAGTAAATAGGTAGCGCCTGGGTAGGTAGGCTGGTATCTGCTATCAATACATGTAACGATATGTAGATCGATACACCTTGATTCAATACTCAATACTATTCAACTGTCTCTTACATTCAGATTCACGCGTAGGAACCGGATCAATTATCGATTCATCTCATGTACCTATTCTTTCGTTTGCGACGAGCGGCGGGGGGGGGTGTAAGGCGAAGACGAAATGTACAAAAATATACAAAAATAGAAATCTAATAAAAACAAAGTAAAAGGAAGACAAATTTATTTTTCACCTCTCAGGTGAAAGTTGCTTGTAAAAACAAAAATGGCGTAACGTATTAGCATACATACATACACATACATATACATGTATACATATATGTATACATACATACATGTGTGTGTGTGTGTGTGAGGGCGAGGATGTAACAAACTATATACAGCTACTCATAAATTATTAGCATCACTTAATATTAATAAAAAAAATGCATCGACTCATATATATATATATATATATATATATATATATATATATATATATATATATATATATATATATATATTTAATCGATTGTTGGTCAGAGTTGGTCTAGCATTTGCCGCCTGACGAGACTGTGATTCCTAATTTTTAAAATATTTAATATATCTATATTTCATTAAATGATATAGACATATAGACATATGTCTATTTATTTTTATAATAATCCTTTCTAGTTTTCTTATTATCTTCTCGATGTTTTGTCGGAATTCATTACGGAAGGCGCCATATTTTTTGTTAACCCAAATATATTCGAGATAATCCTCAGGGGTGAAATGCAAAGACAAACTTATTGTAACTGTAATCGTTGCAAACACGCACGAACGCGCTATACGATAATTATTTAAAAATTAACCGTAGTGATTACCATGTTTTGTAAACAAGCGTTCCCAATTAAAGAGCGATAACCTGATACGGTAATATTTCAACCTGATAACTTTCAGAATGGTGTTAAATGTGAGTCAACATACATACATTTAAAAGCCTTGGTACTATGTTCATAATAGATTTTGTGTTGTGTTCTTAGTTACTCCTGATATAGTTTTTGTTTATTATTTTCATGTAGTATATTGGTGTTATTTAATGAAACATGTTTGAATAAAGATGTGTATATATATATATATATATATATATATATATATATATATATATATATATATATATATATATATAAGCATCATATCTTCACTTAAACATGTTATATTCTTTCTGCCAATTCTGGTAAGGTACCTTTCATTGGGACGCTTGTTTTGCAAAAGATTCCAGAGCTAAAACAGATATATTTAATTTTTTTAAATAATTATAACAGCGCGTTTATAAAAATCACCATTGCAACAATCACAGTAAGAATAAGTTTGTAATTCACCCCTGAGGATGGTCTCGGAGGAGATCGACAGCACCTGAGTAGGAAAAAATAAATACAGAGCCTTCCTTGATGAATTTCATCATAGCATCAAGAAACTAATTAGAAAACTGGAAAGGATTATTATGGATATTAATAGACATAATGTCTATATTATTCCATGAAACATGTTTGAATATATATATATATATATATATGATATGTGTGAGTGTGTGTGTGTGTGTGTGCATGTGTAAAAATTCATATATAGTTAAAAAATTATTTGTCATTTAATTGACATTATCAAGGATTTTATTTTGCAGCATTTATACGCAAAATTAAAAATGTTTTACCTGTTCAGAATTTAAAATATTAAGAACGACTCATAAATATACATCAGGTTAATTGACAATCAGGGCAAATTATAGAGGATGCTAAGCGATGTAATTTAATTTCTAATAAACAAAAGTGAGTAAATCAAAGGACGAAACACGTGGTCTAAGGTAAGTTATCCTTTTGTCTTTATTCAAAGATATATATATATATATATATATATATATATATATATATATATATATATATAAAGAGAGAGAGAGGGAGAGATAGAGAGATAGAGTGAGATAGATGAGATAGATAGATTCTCTCGACTCTAATAATTTCTAATAAACAAAAGTGAGTAAATCAAAGGACGAAACACGTGGTCTAAGGTAAGTTATCCTTTGTCTTTATTCAAAATATATATATATATATATATATATATATATATATATATATATATATATATAGAAAGAGAGAGAGGGGGGGAGAGAGAGAGAGATAGAGTGAGATAGAGTGAGATAGATAGATTCTCTCGACTCCCCGGTCGAATTTGACGTATGAGGGTCAAGCAGATCAGACCCAGGAACCCGACCCCAGCACGTGTTTTGATTATAGTGGTAAAGGTTTTGGGCAGAATCATCCACATTTTTGAACAGCCGAATATAGAGACCTGGTGCACTACGTGCCACAAGATCCGCAAACGACACTCCACAGGTTTTGATTTTTTACTTCTCCTAGACAAGTTGCCATCCAAGTCCATCCTGCTATTTATCCATAGCTGGAGGGAGGAGAAGAGGATTCATACCTTTTCCCAAGGGTGCTAGTACGTCAGTGAATGTAATAGATCTGATTGAATTCGAATTCGGCTCTCAGATTCCTCAACATATATATATATATATATATATATATATATATATATATATATATATATATATATATATATAGTCTCACCTAACCTGTTGCTAATTTTCGATGTAAACACATAAACAGGTATTTAATATATTCTTACAATGTTCCAAACTTGAATCATCATTTTTAAAAATATTTTATGAATTATACTTATATGGAAAAATGCATTATTTTTTTAATCGAATTCACGCCAAACAAGATAGCAAAGTCACTAAGACACAGCGTCCTTAGTATGACGATAAACTACATCCACGTCCTGTTTAAGACGATAAACTGCGTCCAACAGCAAGCCCTCTAATCGAAAGGTTTTGAGTGTGGAACCACCTCTTAATTGCTGGTGTTCCCAGGTCTAGCCTGACTCGGGGTGGTAGCACCTGTGAGGGTCCCAGCTATGAGTAAATAGTTGACCCCGCCAACTAGGGTCAAAAAAAACTATAAAGTGTAAAAATAGGTTTTAATATCGGAAATACTTTGTAAAAATAGGTTTTAATATCGGAAATACTTTGTAAAAATAGGTTTTAATATCGGAAATACTTTGTAAAAATAGGTTTTAATATCGGAAATACTTTGTAAAATAGGTTTTAATATCGGAAATACTTTGTAAAAATAGGTTTTAATATCGGAAATACTTTGTAAAAATAGGTTTTAATATCGGAAATACTTTGTGTGTGTGTGTAGTTTGACCAGCGATACATTTTTGATAAACAAATATTACCAGCCATAAAATTTTTTGTCGACATTAAATAATCTATTGAGGTTGATATACCGTAAAACAAACCAAACCAAACTAAGACACAAGGCTGTGAAATAAACAAAAAACATTATTATGTAGCGAGGACAAAATATTTCTGTAAGTTGTTTACTTTCAAACTTATACAGCGTTTTTAGTTCCGGGTACGGGATGGCCGATGAGCAAAATAAAATTTTCCCGAAATTCGATAATTACGGAGATGTTTTTTTTTTCTTGACGTTTGAAGTGACGCAACAGGTATAAAAAAAAAAAAGCTTTTTTCAATTTCCAAAATTTTAAATTTTCGATTCAGCCTAATATACAGATAGAGTTCCTAGCATGAAACTCAGCTTCGAATCTCGCCATATTTGATTTATCAAGAAGGTGCGTTATTGATAATATCGGGAATGGCTACACCATTCCAGCGTGCAGCCACTGACTCGAAGTGTTTGTAAACCATACCACGGGTTGAGGTTGACCTAAGCCTTGGTGAGCGAAATTGCGTATATCGAATGTTAAGGAATCCACCCCTGCAACATGAATTCTCTAGCCATACTAGCAGACAGGCATACTCGCATACAAGAAGTCAGACCATATATATACAGGTACAATAGTTATGGGGGAGTGATTTACTTACATGTTCAACCAAATAGATTTTTCTTCATTATAGTTCTCATTTGTCAAGGTAACTTATGATTGAACACTATACAGGGTTAAATGGATTCATGTATTTTCCAAAGGAGTTAATGCAAAGTGTACATAATCAACTTTTGCTAAATTTTAAACTCAATGATCCAATTCTAAATGTACCCCTAATAAATAACGGTACCATATTGCTTGAGAAATTCGAACAACATAAGTAAATTGAATACAGTACAGATATTTTCTCTTACTATTTGCAAAGACATTGTTTATGTAGCCAAGGGAAAGAGACGTTGGCAAATAGACTTTCGACAAAGTTTTTTCTTTTATTTCTGTCGTTCATCATCATTATCATCATCATTATGACCAGTCGCCTGACCGGATGTCGTCATAAGGTCGCTGCGTAGCTGAGTATCTGACTCCCATCTGTCCTGGGATACGTGCCAATATCTGTGTCTCTGTGAATGATCAGTGTCTCGGTGATGTAGTAATGTTTCGCTGATTGACGAAATGATGTTGACTGGTTCGTATTTTTTCGACAAATTGCTTGAACAACGAGTGTAAATGACTCAGTACAACGACTTTGTCGACTTAAAAAATATTGCACAGGAATTATTTGATATCGTAAGATGTTCTGATAGACATACTCGACAACAAGATGATTGAAAAGTAATTCCCTATTTTATGTATGAGTGACAAGACAGGAGTTCTAACTTAATATCCTATGACTTTTTTGCGGTAGTGGGGGTTGGTTAAAGGAGTAAGTTTACTCTACCAAACCAAGACTTTGGAAGAACTTGAAGGGAGAATAATAACAATAAGTTATGTGTTCAATGACACAAGAGTCCCATGTGAAATCAGTTGACGCGATGCCTGGGTGGCTCGAGAAACTGGTAGCGAAATCTGGTGCCCATAACGAATTTTAAATAAAACTTCATGCTAAATTCTTTCCTCTCATTTCTTGTAAAATTATAGTTAATAAATATAATTATTTTAAAATGAGGGTTACTTTTCAATCACCCTGTATATATATATATATATATATATATATATATATATATATATATATATATATATATATATATATATATATATATATAAATATATATATATATAAAAATTCATTTTTTATTATACATTTTCTGAAAAAAATTAAATTCAGCTGTTTTCTTGATATTTATTGATATATATATATATATATATATATATATATATATATATATATATATATATATATCAAAAGAAAACGGCTGAAATCATTAATTTTATTTTTTAGCTGTTTTTTTTATATATATATATATATATATATATATATATATATATATATATATATATCAAAAGAAAACGGCTGAATCCCTAATTTTAACTTTCAGAAATGTATATATATATATATATATATATATATATATATACCGGGTGTAACAGCAACATTGTCCAATTGTTAGATTAAGCTCTGAACCGTTGTATCTTAGAAATGATTAAAGATATCTTATTGGAATTCTCTGAGATTTTTATAACACTAGTGGGCTACTTTGAACAATAAGCCTGTATAATTACTCTCTAAGCTTAACAGAAATATCGTGATGAAATCGATCATAAATGAAAATGACATGTTCATCACAGTTAAGGATCGGAAGTAATGAAATAAAGTTCAAATATATATTTATTATTCCAGGATCCTTTTTCAACTTATTCAAGATTATCTTCGCATTCTCTAACCTTCTAACTTTCTGTACTGGAGTAACAAGGTCTCGTACGATTTCATTTTCAAGTCTTTTTTCACTGCTCTTTGGACTGTCATAGCTGAAACTCCTCTCACACATTCCAAAATTCTTTCTTTTATTTATTTGATTCTTTTCTAATTGATCTATTTAGCTCTAAGTTAAAATGATGACCCCTCTTCCTGCTGTGACCTGATCTATTATTCTTCTCTACTGTTCCCTCTCTTTTAAACTTATTCACCGTTCTCTTGATGGTTCTTGAATGGACTTTGAAGACAGAATCCTGTTTATGAATGTTGGTATCATTAGTGAAGGCCTAAATGATCTTTTTCTTCTCACCATTGCTCAGTTGGGAAGACATTTGCTCTGACACTAAACAATTTTACCCTGTTCTCTTTTTAGCTGAATAACTTTAACAGTTTTTCAGTGAAAAGGTGTCACGAGGGCTAAACGTTTCATCGGAAAACTTGTAAAAAAGAAACTTAATTAGTTTAGTGCTTTTTTATATATATAAAACACTTTGTTGGATGGACAATTTTGCTGTTACATGATTTGGAAAATTTTCCTGTTACACTGTTATATATATGTTTGTGTGTTTGACCATGCGTATGCGTGTGTGTGTACGTCTGTGTGTGCATGTGTGCGTTTGTGTGTTTGGTATTTATTTGCGAGTTTTAATACACCCGCATGCATATACATATCTATACAAATATATATATACAAATATATGCATATACATATCTATACAAATATATATATATATATATATATATATATATATATATATATATATATATATATATATATATATATATGATTAATGTAAGTAAAGGTTTATCACTTAGGTGAGTGATGTAACCTCTAGTATCTCCAGAGTTTCGTAGACAGACCTGTCGACGCTTCAGTGGGGATCAGTAATTTATTGCTTATATTTTGTCGATTTTTTCCTTTCTATTTACATTTAAGATTGGGCTAAGTTCTTTTGTATATTTTGCGTTTGTGTATGTATAAAGTACAGATTTATTCGGACACATAATTAATGGTTTTCATTTGCAAGTTCCTTTATTTAATTTTTGATCAAAGTAATTAATATTTAGAACTGAATTTACATTATTATAAAATTAATGTGTAACATAAATTCTTTTATTTTTTACCATTAGACCACAGACACGTACTCATAAGTCATATATATATATATATAAATAGATATGTGTGTGTTTCTTTTACAAAATGGATTATTATTAGAAAATATATATATATATATATATATATATATATATATATATATATCGCTTTGACTATTTTTGACTGTTCCTTAGGCATACTGCACTCATTCAGGTCGCATTCTGCTATGCACCAACGTAGAAATATTTTCCAATATCCGCATTAATCTACAAAACAATATCTGGGCAACTTCACCTGCGCAAATGGTGACGAAAAGAATTTCTAGCTTGTGTTAAAAAAGGAAGTCGCATTAAAACATACACTGACCTCTTGATAAACGAGTATACTGTTAAAGGAAAAGGACCATCTTATTCTAAGTGCTGGCGGAGGAAATGTGGTGACAGAGAAAATAATCTTCATTTTAAATATAGCATGCGATCAACACCTGTGAAGCAAATGTCGCCGACAGATATTGTTTCTTTATTTTGAGTCTTACGTATTTATTTAATAGATTAGTTCTTTATTTAAAATGTATTTTTTATTTCATTACCGATCTTTTCTTTATCGTTTTCTTATATTACTGATGATGAACTGAGGCTGAATGGATCTTAATAGGAACAGAAGATTGTGACGCTTAAGTTTCGCAGGTCACTTGATTCTTCTAGTCTTAGAAATCAGAATCAGAAAGCCAAATAAATACCAATGACACCAATGGGTTAAAAAACAATTTCCTGATTTGCCGGCATATTGGACGCACCCAGGCATTGGACGCACCCAGGCATTGGACGAACCCAGGCATTGGACGTACCCAGGCATTGGACCAGATTTTAGCATGGAATATTTAGGAAAAAATGCGCACATCACAACTAAAAAAAGTTAAAATTAAACGTTATCATTATGACATTCTCACTAATCGTGAAGAAACACTCACAGATTTAACACAAATTATACTACTGTTATTTTTTTATAAAATTGAGGTAAGGTTTAATTACCAGGACATTTTTTTTTTTGAAAAGAAGAATTTTAGTACATTTCATCATGAATTTATTGAAAATTGTTTTAGTTGTTTTTCAAGGAGCAACATCTGCACATACAGTAAACTCATTATAGCTACAAAACAATATGATGCTATTAGTGAACACTGGTACATATGGTAATAGGAAAAAAAATATGGTATTTGTTGGTAAATGAATTCTCATTCCATAAATGCAGAAAAACAAATTCCAATATCTGTATATCAACAAAAACATCCACAAAACAAACAGCAATGTACCAGTCAAAGCAAATAATTCTGTAAAATCTGGGATTTCTACAAAGCAACCATATATTGTGCAATTCCATAAAACTTCTTATTTTCTTTATTCTGGGTGAATTTTTCAGGAATATATTTAATGATATCATCTTTGTTCACTTCCAGAAGTCCTAGTTTCAGAGCTAAGCTCTGTTCGCGCACAGATTCCTGATGAGCCCCACTTTTTTCGCGGTTTTCATATCCCTCTCATACAAGATACAGTTGTATTGGACTCAATTTGGTGGGTGGGATTCCATGTCCAACAGGCTAGCAAATACGCTACTTCAGCTGTGAAACTAGTTCCTTACAAAGATACAATATGCTATAAAAATTGTTCAGTGAACTTAAAGTAAGAAAAGACTTCCTCAAAGAAAGAAACATTAATATAAGGTTCTTTGTATTGTGGTAGACTGAACTCAAGAGATGTGTTAAATTCCTGACATGGAATTAATTGATCTGTTTTTTTTTTACGTCTTATCAACCCTTAGTGAGTTATTTAAAGCCACAACATATTTTAGATTATAAGAATAAATCTTTCTTTTCTTTTGACGACTGAATACTACCATAACTATTTTTGAGAATAGCCATGATTTTCCTGATAAAGTCATACTATTTAACCCATAGCTGGTGGAGGAGATGGTTTCATACCTTTCACAAGACTATTTGCGCTTAAGTGAATGTAATGAACCCGATTGGAATTCGAACTAAGCTCTTCCGATTTCTCAATCCAAGTCGATATCCATTTCACCAGCGACACATCTGGTGAGGCAGAGGAAACAGTGTATATTTTATAGAAGAACAGATCTGTTCAAAGATGCCGAATATGTAAAGCTTACCGTTCTTTTCTAAGTATGCTAAGGTGGCTAACTCATCCCTAATGCAGACATCTGCTCAGGCACATTTATATTTGTTCATCACTCACAGACTCCGGCTGTGGCTTATAATGCATCTATTACGATCGGAGCATAGTTATAGTTTTTGGGAGAGGGCGCATACTTTGGTGTGATCAACAATTTAAACTAGGATAATACGCTCAAACTCCTCGGTCACGATGACTTGTGGATTTCTGCTAGTACAACTATTGACGGATTTCAAACCGTTCCGAAGCAGTTTCACTCAAAAAGATTGGTTCACCCCATGATATGGTTTTCATGGACTTCTCAACCGTGTCACACGCTAGGATCGTCTACCCCAGACCAATATTATCAAGAATTCATTCCCTGATAGATACCAAAAATCTTTAGGAAAATCCTTCCGTTTATCTTTGATGTGTATCGTATTTTCACGTTTAGTGTTGATGTATATTTTTCAGCAGTTAGTATGAAGCAAGTAGATTATTATAGTGATTTGAATGGTTTTAATGTACAAAGTTTGATCAAAAAGTATCGTGACTGGTGCTATAAAAAAAAACTACAACACATATCAATTCAGCATTTAATTTCTTACAAAGTAGCCCGTTTCTGAAGCCACACACTTTATCTAGCGTCATTTCTATTGATGAAAGCATGCTTGTAACACCTTTTATTAATAGCGAGTAGCTGCCTCGTCGCATTCTCTTGGAATTTCTCGATGTCTTGAGATCTTGTTCCTTTCAAGTGTTTGAATTTTGATTTGATTTTTGGAAATAGTCGCAAGGGGCGATATTTGGGGAATATGGTAGTTGTCAGATCTGGCCAAAAACTACCATGATCATTGACGGAATCTCTGTTGTGTGTTGAGGCGACCACACATTACACACTTTCCTTCCAAGCACTGCTGTCAACAACTAAAGCGAGCGGGAACGTTATCACTGTGTGTGTGTGTGTGTACGCGACAGAGTTCAAAGTTAATTTGTGCGAAACGGCCTCAATCTGCGTAGTATAGTTCCGTTACCATAGAAATAGTCCCGATACTTTTTGATCTGACTTCGTATTTAAGTTCTTCAAGATATTTTTCTGTGATAAAAACCTATTATTGTAACGGTTTTAATTTTATTATCATGACGTGACTGAAAATACATATGTTTGCTCTTATTCATATATATTCGATATTCTTTTAATTCTGATTTATTATTGGATTTAATAATTAAACTATCTAGAAAAAGTAGTGAGTTATTATTTCCTTTATTTTCCCATAGGCAATATATTATCTCGTAAATATAAATAATATCCTGTTCAATATCGCATATTTGCTTCTCTCCTGATTGACTATTGTGCCGGTTGAGTGGAGGTTGTTTGGAAGATGAAGTAGTCAAGGCGACTTTCCTACCACCATAATATAGCTTCGCTTTGTCTTTTCTATAAATACATCCATGGTAATTGTTCTAATGAACTTTCCTCTATGATACCTAGACATACTGAATTTAAGTGGAGTACTAGATTGGCCTCATCAAAGCCTCATCATTTTAGAGTTGAAATGGCTAGATGTAGCTGTAAAAGTTTCTTTTCTCGCTTGTGGAACTCTCTTCTGACTTCTTGCTTTCCAGTCAACTTTGATCTTCAAAAATTTAAATCCAATGGCAATGGTTATCTTCCGTCTTCTTAATTCCTGTTCTTTTATTGTTCTCTCTCTCCTTAAAAATGTATTTTTCCTCATATTCTCTTATACTAGGTAACATCTTGCATTTTAGTGGCTTTATTGCTTTCCTTGGAGTGAAATAATTAAAAATGAGGGTTTGAAAGATGAAGCAACCAAGGCCACTTGCAAGTCACATCTAAATACATGAGAACACCCTCAATCGGAGACTGTCTAAGTCAATCTGTTTAACCAACCTGTGGGTATTTATAACTGGGCCTCACCTAAAAGAATATATTCAAAACCTGTCACTATATTGTGCATATTTGACTGTGGTGCATGTGCTTTGTATACCCTTATTCGTCAGGGTGTGGCGATTGGGAGTTGTATATTTGAACCCCAGGATCACATTGTTGTATTCTGAACTCTCACTCAATAATAATAATAATAATAATAATAATAAAGCGAAGGAGGACGAAGAGAGGAGGAGAAGAATGGGTAAGAGGAGTTGAAAAAGCAGAAGAAGAAGAAGAAGGAATAATGTGAAGAAGAAAGAGGAGAACGGGAGGTGAAGAAGAATGGGGAGGAGGAGTTGAAGAAGAAGAAGAAGAAGAAGAAGAAGAAGAAGAAGAAGAAGAAGAAGAAGAAGAAGGAGGAGGAATAATGTGAAGAAGAAAGAGGAAAACGAGAGGTGAAGAAGAATGGGGAGGAGGAGTTGAAGAAGCAGAATGATGAATAAGAGGAGATGATCAAGAAGTCGGAGGAGAAGGAGGAGCAGGTCAAGAAGCAGAAGAAGAAAGAAAGAAAGAAAGAAAGAAAGAAAGAAAGAAATAAAGAAAGAAAGAAATGGGTTTAACATGAAAGAGCTCCCTCTGCAAAAGGATAAAAGCAGGACCTTGCCCGATAAATAAACAGATATAATCATTATTATTTTAAAAGCATTTCAAATCTTCATTTCCCATCTCATGTAACTGAATATGACAGACGAGCTCTTTGATCATGGAAACTATGATCACGTTTGGTGAAGCCCAGTTGTGGAATTTATTACAATATATATATACAGTGTAACCCGGATATAAGAGACCCGGATATAAGAGAAACCCGGATATAAAAGAGATTTTCCCAAATTAGAGCCTGTGTTACTTAAACAAAATAGACCAAACCCGGATATAAGAGAAACCCGGATATAAGAGACCTCTTCTCGGGTTCCGACAACTCTCATATATCCGGGTTACACTGTATATATATATATATATATATATATATATATATATTATAAATTAACTGATTTAAAATATGTTTTTTTCGCTACACAGTTATATATATATATATATATATATATATATATATATATAGATAGATAGATAGATAGATATATAATATTTTTTGCTCTGTTTTTCACAACGGATCTATATCCTCTTGGAAATTCCATACAGATTACCAATAATTTCATTATTAATATATATATATATATATATATATATATATATATATTATTTTTTATGTACTTAGTTGAAAGTGCTCAATATCAGTGATAGAGCGAACATATTCAGTTTTATGTATTGAGCCAAATTTGTTTATTTTTTAAAATTGGATCTATTTATGCTTGTTTAATTATGTTTGGTAGTGGAAGGGGAAATTTCTTTCTGTGCTTGTTCTGGATGACACTCTTATACGCATATAGGTGTACGCATTTTAGTTCATGCAAACACACCCATACAAACAATCCAAGGCTAGGTTCAGATACACATCCATGCTGTAGGGTATATATATACATAGGCAATTATAATTTTATTTCGGTATCGGACCGTGGCCTTACATGTGTAGCGATGTTCCTTTCAACAAGAAGCGGACAAATGTGTTCTTGACGCTTTTTAGACCTACACTTCCTGACACACACACATACACACATGTAGACGCGCACATACACTCTTAATGGTCTGGGCTTTCCACCCCCACTTTGATTAATTTGGGTTCTGTTGGTGGACATGGTGATGATGATGTTTCTATTTTCCAGATTGTCTGACGATCGCAAAAGCGTGACACTCAGGGTCACAAACCCCCATATACATACATATATATATATATATATATATATATATATATATATATATATATATATATATATATATATAAAGAAATATAGTCTTAAGGTGTGCTATATTTATGGGATAAAGTGCTCAATATCAGAGATAGAGCGTGTGTAATATATATATATATATATATATATATATATATGTGTGTGTGTGTGTGTGTGTGTGTGTGTGTGTGTGCACGCACACAAACGAGGTATAATGATTATTGTCTTGTTTTTCTAGTCAAATTTGTCACATATGTAGGTTTTTTTTCTGTTTCTTTCGAAAATGTTATTCGTATCAAAGTCTATGCATAAAGTTTGTTTGTTTGTCTGTCAGGTCGTTTCGATAACAGAAATCTTTTCAACGCCTCTCATCTGACCGTTCATATTATATATTTTAATGCCTTGTTTCTTCAGGTTCTCCACGACTTTATTGTTTTAATATGTGTGAATTGCCATAACTTCATGAATATGAGAATGCCATAGTTTCCCGTTGCCTTCTACGTGGGTTCGAATTCAAAATTTCCCTTTTCCTAAACTGGCTCCCACCCAAAGCTACGGAGCCCAGTCTCCCTTGCTGCGGGATATTCTTGCCTTTCCCAAGAGTATCAGTACGCACTAAATGTAACAGACTCGGCCGGAATTTAAACACGTCTCGCCGGTAACTATTACGCCAAATAAACAGCTAAAATATATTAAAAAATATTTAAAAAAAAGACTTAGTTAAATACATTTTATTATCTTTTGACAAGGTTAACAATGAGAGTAACAGCCTTTTGTTAATATTTGTTGGTTCAGTTTGAGCAAGTAAACTAGTACTTATGGCATCACTCTTCGCCGGAAAGATATTTTTGGCAGAGTCAAAGCAAAAGGAAAACTAGATTCATGTCATCAGATATAGTAGCAGGACGGATAAGGTATAAGGGAGATGTAGATTCATGCCTTTCCTAACGAGATAAATATAAAGTGAATATAAGCAGTGTCAATCAATAAACGAAATCTGTTTGCCGATTTCACTGCCTCTACTGATAGCATTACTTTTAATCATTTCACCCCGAGGAAGGCGATAATGCCGCTAAGACGCAAGGGGATTGCTGTGAGTGAAAGTGAAAGATAACGAGAAGAATTTAGTGGAAGGACCCAGAAATCCAATTTTGAACAGGAAACAAGAGATAAATATCTACTCCTGTTCAAAAGACGGGTAAAGAGTGTGAAGCGGATGATAAGCGGCAACAATCCATCACTTCTTTGGTTACACATATAAGGATGTAGTTTGAAGATCTATCGATGATGTGAGCCCTTCTGAAAGACTTTCAGTGAAAATGGATGAGCTCTTCTCGATAATCTTGTATTTTACAGCCTTGTAATTGAAAACTGCTCATCATTCATTTATTGCTTTTATTACAAAAGTCACCCACCGTATATATACCGTATATTTTCGCGTACAAGACGACATTTAAATCCCTCAAATCACCCTTAAACATTTTATCCTTCAATTCTGTTATATGCTGCATCTATGAACACTAATGCGTATGTCCCAATCCTCATAAATTGGACACTATAATAAGTGGGGGTATTATGCTGTCTAAGCAACCCACCACTATTCGTGGTTTACCTACTTCACGCCGCTGGCGAGTATTGTATTTTGTTGATGTTATAAGAATTACCATTTCATTTTCAACCTCCATTTTGGTCATTCCTCATTCAGTAACCCTTCCTAGGTTACAACAAATTCTAAAAAAGAAACCTTAAATTCTAACTGATGTTTGTAGGTAAGCTCAGCTGAGAAAATGTTATGTTTACAGCAACTTTTATTTTTGCTAAACTTTCAATAATCGTCATGATAGAGTTAATTATGGAAGTAATAACATTTAGGATAACATAATATACATTTCTCATTGAAAATTCATTATTAATTTGGTGTTAAATAATAACACAATTTAGGATTACACGCAACCTTTATTTTTCAAATAAAAACCTTTTTACGGTAGTTGCATGTAAAAAAATGTTAAAAGAAGAATCAGTATTCGCAAGAGATCACATAATGAAATGTAAACAAAATGGTTTCTCTTTTAGGGAACGTATCTTGGAAAAACATGATAAGAATCGGTTTTGTTATAGCGTTTGTTTTGAATTTCTAAGTGTTCAGTAAGTAATAAAATTTCCAATAACATCATTTTTATATAATCAATAATCTGTCGTCTTATACTACAAGTATAGGATATATACATGAAAATTTAAAGACAGAGCAGACTGATGGTTTTAATCAAATGTTCAGCTATCACCGAATCTGATGCATTAATATACCCTATGTAAATTGTCTGCCTTCCCTATTTGCGGACATTAGCTAGTATGTTTCTTTTTTATTTCATTGCTCTAATAAAATTCTGTACTCCAACAGATATTTTTCAGTATACAGGGTGATTGAAAAGTAACTCCCTATTTTATGTACCCTGACATAAAACCCTATGACTTTTTTCTTTAGGGTTTGGTAAAGGAGCATGTCTACTATGTCAAACAAAGTCTTTAGAAGAACTTGAAAGGCAAATACAAGAAGTGATGCCTATATTTCTTCATATATATATATATATATATATATATATATATATATATATTCATCATTACGACCACGTTTGGAATAGGCTGTTTTTGCCTATCAATGGTTTTCACGGAACTATTGCGATCGATAGCCTTTTTTTCTTTTTTTTTTTTTTCACAGAATAAAAAAAAATACCTGCCTGACTGAGTTGATATAATTGATATAACATGGACTAAATCCTCAAACGAAAAAATACCGGTCTCTATTTTTTGTTGCAAAAAAAACAAGTGATATCAGCTTTAGACGTTCGCGATAAAATTTCTAATTCCGTCTGAAAATTCCCAAAATAATATTTTCTATTGTTCTCTTTAATTTTTAAAATATTTTGGCGGGAAATTAAATTGTTTGAAAATGTTCAGTATTTATTATTGTACACCCGTAAAAAAAATGATTGAATCTTGAGAATGTTTATAATAGTCTCAATTTGATTTTTTTTTAATTTTATACTATTTCCATTTCCAATTTAGCAAATCACGTACTACAAATTCGCCAAACAAGAATAATTTTGCTTTGAAACAAGGCAATTTTCTGACGGACAAAAACGAACCACTTCAAGGTGTTGAATTCAGATTTTTCCTTTTCCGAGACGGGCCGACACTAGTCTATATCAAACAGTCTGTCCTGGTATTTACCGATAACTGGGGGGGGGGGAAGAGGTGGATTGCTGCCGCCACTCTGTGCTGGAGAAATCCTCGTTAGATTCGACGTGCTTTTAACCGACTCGGCAACGAAGAGCTTTCGTCGATTAAGAAAGGTTGTATACTGCCTTTAAGCAACATCCTCCTCGTTTAGATTCCAGAAAGCACGTTGGATCGAAAAACAGTTTCGACTGCAATGAGAGACGCATATTCGAATCCTGCTGGAGGGCGTATTTTTCTCTAATAAGATTTCTCGAATATTCAAGCCGGTAGATGGAAATAAAATACTGTTTAAAAAATAAAAGGAGCGTCTGATCAAATCTGGGTGTACATTAAAATAGCATTTAAGTATATACATACATACATATATATATATATATATATATATATATATATATATATATGAATAATATTAAAAATTTAATATATTCCTGAGGGACGTGTGCTCTTTATCAGGCGATATAAAGACGGTCTGGATATGGAAATCATCGCCACATGATCGTTTGATAGGTGACAGAGGCAGTCACCATGCAGCGTTTATTTCTGTGTATAGACTGCTTATAAAACATAACACACACAGACACACACACACACACACACACACACACACACACACACACACACACATATATATATATATATATATATAATTATTATTTATAAAAAACATTATAACATAAGTATGTTATAAAATCATTACAAAAATAGCCATTTTGTTTCAACACCCTCGGTGTCTTATCAAGTGATGATGTCCATCACCACTTGATATTTTTGTAGTGATTTTATAACATACTTATGTTATAATTTTTTTATAAATAATAATTATATCTGCTCTACTTTGTATTGAGCACTCTTTTAAGAATAGTAATTGTTGGTTATCGGAATTCATTCCGTATATACCAATTATATATATATATATATATATATATATATATATATATATGATGTTTTTGCGTGCGTTCCTTTAGATGTGCTTTAATCCATTTAGTGTTCTAAACGCACATTAATAAATATAGCAGCTGCAATATGTCTATAACATTTTGGTCGAAATCTGAGTGTGGAAAATGCGACATCGGAATCCGAAGGCGTATTGGGATAGTGAAAGATGCCTTCCAAAACCTAAGCAAAGTATTAAGAAATAGAAAAATTTCGTTAGGAACAAAGAAAAGATTACTGAACTGCTACGTAATATCAGTTCTTTTATATGGCAGTGAATGTTGGATAATCTCCTCACAGAGGAAGAAGAGACTTGAAGCAATAGAAATGTGGTTCAACAAAAGATATACTGAGAATACCATTGACTGAACATGTGAGCAACAATAACGTTTTAAAGAAAAAAGGAAACAAAAATGACACTTATACTTAGGTTGAAATTTTCATGGCATATAAATAAGGAAAGAGGGCTTGGTAAATCTGATACTCACATGTGATAAGAATGCAAGAGATATAGTGAAAAGAGGCTCAAAACCTACCTAACGCATTTGTGTAAATGGATGGCAGAACAGGATTTAGGAGAGAAAGAAATAAAATAAAATTTACTAAAATCTAGAAAGGAGAGGAAATTATGGAGAGCCATGATCGCCAACATCCTGAAGCAACGTGGCACATATAAGAAGATGCTCGTTAATAGGAAACAACACAAGGCCGCACAGAGCAAAGGAAAAAATGGAGCACGTTTCGTTTGTTCTACTCCATCCACCATGTTCACCTAACCAGTCGATTATTGTCTTTTTCGATTGATAAAAAAAGGCTTTGATGAGAGAAAACTTTCTCTAATGAAAACCAGATTCAAGAGTTCGTTGGAAACTTTTTCACATAAAAAAAAACCTGCAGAAATTTGCTGAAAAGCTATTGAAGAACTGCCTGACACAGAAATAATGTGGCAACAAGTCATCGCAAATAATGGCGAATATATAATTACATAAAATGCAATTGTATTTTATTTTTTTCTAAGTATAAAGTTGGTAAACAAAAATAAAGATTATTTATGACTCAAGTTAATATTGTCTTGTACAACATTTGGAGTTGGGAGGCGGGAATATATAAAGAGACACATGATTGATGGGGTATGATGGGAACAAGAGATTTGCGTGAACGTTCGCATAAATTAGTGTACGTGCGTGTGAATATATGCGTGTGTTTGTATATGTGTTTGTGTGTGTCTGTCTGTGTGTGTGTGTGCGAGAACGTCTTCGCATCTGTTACTAATTTCCCCATTATTTCTCTGTTAGTTCCTGATAACAATTCATGCGGCTGGTCTTATTTATACGGATGTGCGTGTGTGTCCAATCAACAGATGCAAAAAGATGTCATTGTCTGTTGTTGAGAACACGAAAAAAAAAAAAAAGAAAAAAGAAAAAGAAATATATATTAACAACAAAGTAGTTTTTGCTTGCAAATTTAGCCTTGAACATTAAAAAAAAACTCATCATGTTGAGCAAGGTCATTGTCGACGGCTTTATTACAAAAGCGTCGAGAAAAAGCAAATGATTTTTTTTACATTTGATCTGGTGATAAAATCATCATTAAATTCATGGTCATCATCATCAACCTTATTACATTGTTTAGAAGTTTAGATCTCTCTGGGAAGTAACTGGCTTCAGATCTCCAGCACCTTCCACAGTATTCTTGTCGCTTTCTGTTGTAATGTAGTTTATAAATTATTATTATTTATTACAATTATTATACATCATCTCAATAGTGTTACCTGACAATTATAGTTTAGAATCACAGAGCTGCAAGTTTTTAAAAATATTTCCAACACCTTCGTTAGTATGCATTGATTCCCCGTCATATCTATAGGTTCCTCAGTCTTGTCATTAGACATATTAGGTATATTCACATTGTTCCAACTACGACCAGTACTACTATCGCCTTCATACTTCACAGCTTCTTTAGTTCACTGACTCTATCTATCTATCTATCTATCTATCTATCTATCTATCTATCTATCTATCTATCTCAGGCTGTCAGTCTGTCAGTCAATCTATCTATCTATCTATCTATCTATCTATCTATCTATCTATCTATCTATCTATGAGTCAGTTAGTTTGTCTGTCTATCTGTCTGTCTATCTATCTATCTATCTATCTATCTATCTATCTATCTATCTATCTATCTATCTATGAGTCAGTTAGTTTGTCTGTCTATCTGTCTGTCTATCTATCTATCTATCTATCTATCTATCTATCTATCTATCTATCTATCTATCTATCTATCTCAGGCCGTCAGTCCGTTAGTCTATCTATCTATCTATCTATCTATCTATCTATCTATCTATCTATCTATCTATCTATGAGTCAGTTAGTTTGTCTATCTATCTATCTATCTATCTATCTATCTATCTATCTATCTATCTATCTATCTATCTCAGGCTGTCAGTCCGTCAGTCACTCTATCTATCTATCTATCTATCTATCTATCTATCTATCTATCTATCTATCTATCTATCTATCTCAGGCTGTCAGTCCGTCAGTCACTCTATCTATCTATCTATCTATCTATCTATCTATCTATCTATCTATCTCAGGCTGTCAGTCCGTCAGTCACTCTATCTACCTATCTATCTATCTATCTATCTATCTATGAGCGTGGGCTGAAAAGTTCATAGGCTGACTATGAAGGAGTAATGCTAGAGCTATGAAATATTGCATGTATTAATTCCAACTTTTCTTCTAATTAACTGTATTGTTTCTTTCCTGGTAAAGTGACATCTGACTGTACAGAGAGACTTCAGAAGTAATTGAAAATGGATAAAATTTGGCATCCTGGTGTTATCAAGTACCTACAGAAAAAGGACATACATGCTGACATGGTTGCAAGATTAGTGGATGACCTCCAATTTTATCAATAGTGCAAAAGTGGCCAGTTGAATTTAGGAGGTGGAGATTCTTGAAGTTGACCCAAGATTCTGCACTTGCCACCTGTGAGGAAAAAAATGATCTAGTGTCAGATATCAAACATGATCTATCTATCTATCTATCTATCTATCTATCTATCTATCTATCTATCCTGAAAAAAGTAGTTAACATGCGGGCTGAGTAGATTACCTTATTCCCTGAGAATCTATTACAATATTTCGATTATTTTTGTTCGTTTTTTCTTCATATTGTTTATAACGGAATCCGAATCTGAAACGACAAATGTAATAATTATTTTTATAGCAGATCCTGCAATATATACGGATGGCTGAATCCTGCACACACACACACACACACACACACACACACACACACACACACACACACACACACTACGTGTGTAGGTAATAAATAGATATGGTCGGTACATAAGAGTTCATGATTGTATATTAATCTTTACAAATCTAAACGATTAATTTCTGGACACCAGATCCATTTTTCCCCTTTTTTCCTTTCTTCTTCTTCACTTAATAAACATTTCTTTTCTTCCCTACTTATCTACTAAATTTGGTTAATTAATTTGCTAAAATAAATAAAATAAGATAAAATGAAATAAAATAAAGATGTACACAGTGGAGAAAGGCCTTTTGAAAAGATTTCGAGTATGCATTAATATGTACGTGTGTGGGGGGGATGTGGGTGTGTACGTGTGTACATAGAAATGATTATGAGTATAGATGTTTGTGTATATGTGTGCGTGTGTTCATGTGCATGTTTACTTGGAAAGATATCATGCAATTTTTTTTTTTTTTTTAATTCTGCATTTCAAAATTTTCAACGTTTTTACTTTAAACTGTCATTTATCCGGCCTACCCTGAGACGGGGTGGTAGCAATTGTTAGTTCTCAGTTATGGGGAAATAGTAAAATACCTGCAATACATTTTTTTGGAAAAAATACATCATTGAAACCTGATCTACAAATTGATTTCTTACAAAGAATATATATTCTTTTCATACGAATCTATCCTAAAAATCCTGTCTTCATTAGATAGCCGATTGAGGTTGATATGCCGTAAAACAAGGTCAATCAGTCAGAAATATCTAAATTGTCAAGTGTATGCAACCACTTTATCAGATCATTTTTTAAAATGGCTTGAGCAAGTGAAGCTTTGGGAAGTTGGCGAAGACCAGCCTTCTTCGGATCTTGTGAAGTGACGCTATAGAATCCCAAACAAAGAACTGTATCATATAACAAAAACCGCATCATTTGAAGACTTTTAAAGCAGCAACTGAAATGGATATCAAATGTAACTCGAAGATGCAATAATGACATAATCAACATATTGACGTTCCACGTCACTTCAAACAAAAGGTTAGGAAGGAAAACCCCATCAATACTGGCAAGAACGATACCAGCTACTGGACCTGAGAAATCTATTTTCCTGAAAAACTGAAGAAAAAGATTTTATAAATTACAACTAAAGTAGTTCAGTCTGTTCGGTTAATGAATGCTAACTGTTTCCTTATAAGGAAACGGATAATATTTCGATTAACATTTACAGAAAAGTTACAAAAAGAACAAAAATGAGTAGGATACTGTGTAAGTCTCATAAATAATAATGGAATAAAACCTAAATCTCCTTAAATCTCAGTGAAGATAATCCTTTTTCGAATCTTGTGAAATGTCGCTCCAAAATTACAAAGAACTGTACAAAATAATATAAAAACTAGGACTTTAACATCAGCAACAAATGAAATTGATACCGCATGTAATTCAAAGAGGTAATAATGGCAGAATCAAAATGTTGACGTTCCTCCACTACTTCAAACAAAAGGTTAAGAAGGAAACCCCCATCAACACTGGAAAGAGCGATAACAGTTACTTGATTTAAAAAAAAAAAAACTATTTTCCTGAAAAATTGTTTTAATAGAAAGATTTTATACATTTTAACCGACAGTAGTACTGGCTATTCGGTCAATGAATGACAAATGTTTCTTTATAAAGAAATGGCTTTACCGTCATTTTTTTGTTTCTTTTTCTTTCTCAGCTCTTCAACAGAAAACCAATTGAATATAATTACGGAACTGAGAATCGAAATCAGGAAGTAATTGAAGAACTTTCACATCAGACTGATAACTGATGCTTACAAGTGATGGCGTCTCTAAAAAGGAATATTCAATGCTGTAAGTTTACCTAATTTGGATCCAATGACTCTGAGGGCGATGCTGTCAAGTGTTCTAAACTTCTGGTAGGGCCATCTTTGGCGGCAAGGCCGAAGACTAAGTACGACCAACCCTAAAGACCTCAACGGTGGAACAAGCGGATCACGATTACAATGGATCACAACGGCTGAACAAGCGGATGAAATAAGCTACGCATTATGGACATGCTACAGAAGGCGCCACTCGAAATTATAACAAAGCTAGCGACAGTCCATTGCAATTTCATAACAGGATACATGTCTCATTCCACATCTGCTGTAGAGGAAGTTAATGAAATCAAGTATGTGGATATCTTTTTGGCAGGTTGACGTCCATCTTAAACAAATTCACGCCGACGGTACTTTCTTCTACTCTGATTTTCTTTCACCTTCAACCAAATCTTGCAAAGCCAAACAGCGATAGAGAATAGTTTTGGTGACAAAAGCGGATGACGATTACAATAGATCTCAACCAGAGAATGAAGAGAGTTACGCATGACGGACATGTTACAAAAGGCGCCAATCGAAATTATAACAGAGTCAGTAGCAGTCCCTTGTAGTTTCCATATCTGCTGCAGAGGAAGGTCATGAAATCGAGTACATGGATTACTTCTTGCCAAATTGAGGTCCACCTTAAACAAATTCACGCCGTCGGCACTTTCTTCATCTCTGATTTTCTTTCACCTTCAACCAAATCTTGCAAAGTCAAACGAATCGATGACGGGAGAAGGTTTTGGGGAAACTAGAAGCTTCTCGTCCTGAACCTGCACGTTGGCGGCGAATTTAGTCATAAACGCCAACATCATAAAGGAAACGATCAGCAATGAAGAAATTAAATTCTTGAATAAGAGATAAAGCCGCCGACAACGACGTAATTTGCATAATTTGAAAGTAATATCTTAAATTCCTGTTGTTTCTTAAACTGATTTTGAGATTTTATTAATATGAAGAAAAAAGGAGACAAATTCCGACTGTAGCCATCAGTACCTGTTTACGCTCCTAAATATCTAACCCTTTTCTGGCACAACCATTTTATATAAGATCAAAGCCATTTTCACAGGTAATCGACTTGAATAATTATTACATTCGAACATACAAATGTATGTACATAGGCCAATCTAATATTTAACTACCTCAGAAACTTTTCTGCCGACCATCAGCATTGGCTGACGTTAAACTTCTGAAGAGCAATACACTGTGCATTCTTGGCCTCACGTTTTCAACTGACTTGAAGTGGATCGAGTAGATCGAATCAATAGCTGCATCTAGTGGAAGGGAAGTTGGGTTACCGTGTCAAAGCAGAAAATGTTTCCCGTCAGAGTCCCTTTTGCACATCTACGAATCTACCATTCATCTGTGCATTGAATAATGCTGCCATATCTGGTCTGGTTCTCCTGCTATTCATCTCGCGGCTTTTTGACAAAATCTAAAGATGCATCTGCAAATTAATCGATCCTGACATCTCGACTTCAGTCACTTTCTCATCGACGTGATGTAGCTTCACACTGTGTTTTCTACAAGTATTTTCATGGCAACCTTCTTTGACGAGCTTTTTTCACTGATACCCCCACTACATAAATTTAAGCGTGTTACTAGAAATAGAACCAGGGTTCCACATGTTTACTGTTGAAATAGCTAAATGCAACTTTTACCCCAACGGTTTCTTTTCTCGCACTTTTCACTTGTGTAACCCCCTTCTCTTTACTTGCTTCCCTGATGACTAAAATTTAAATGGAATGTTAATCGCCATCTTCTAGAATCTCGTTCATCTTTTGTCCTTTCCTCAATCCTCCCTTACTTAGTCTTTTCTTTCTTTGTAACACCCTGCGTACTAGTGGCATTGCTGCTTTGCTTGGTGAAATGATAAAAAAAAATGATAATATATTTATTTTACAAAAGAATTATTAGTTTTTCAGCATAAAGCGTTTCCTTATCGATTCATTTAACTCAGTGGTGATTATTAATCATATAGATAAAATATTATACAGTAAAAATCTCATATAAATATTTAACTAAAAAACAGTCAAGAGACAGATTTATTGATCCAGCCTTGTAAATAAAGATCACAACTTGTGTGCGTGTCATCTCGAAACACTAAGTTATAAATGTTTTTTATTACGAATTGTCGTAGCACGCTTGAATACATAAAACCATTATGCGCCTTATACGCTGTCCAACTTTGCGATTCTTGTTTAATAACAATAACTAATTTGTGTATTCAAACCTAAAATTATTTTTAATAACAATTTTTTATTATTTATTTCTACCCTCCTCATTTGTGATATATTCATTGCATTACAGCGACCACATTTCTTAAATGGTTTAATCACGACATCACTTCTTATCTAGTTTGCCTACGAATTCTTCGTCTACATTTATAAGTGGGTAAAATATTCCTCATGTATCCATTTGCAAAAATGTCTTCATCATTAAAGCCAAAAAAAAGGTGGGGGGGAATCAATAACAGAAATGTCGCGATTTGGTCGTTGACTTGTTAAACCGCCGCGGATAACAATTGTGTTTCTCGTATTTTTCACAGTGTATATATCTGTCTATATGTATGCATATGTGTGCAATTTATTCATATTTTAGCGTAGAAGATGCAAACAAGTTTCGTCATCATATTAGGGAATACAAAATTATGTCTTATACGCTGAAAAATACAGTAAATGAAGAGGGGAAAGAGGGGGAAATGTTAATTCCCAGAAACTTTAATTTCATATTTTTTTCTGTTTAGTTATATTTCGAGTAATACTGTTCTTAGCAATGCTTATATCCCTCTAATATATATATATATATATATATATATATATATATATATATATATATATAAATTGACAAGACACCAGAAGTGTTTAAAGAAAATTGCTATTTTTGTAGTGATGTTATAACATACTTACGTTATAATTTTTAAATAAATGTTATTCGCTCTACTCTGTATTGAGCACTTTTTAAAAATAATGTTTTTGATTACTGGAAGTTTATTCCATCTATACCAACATTGTATTCGGATATATATATATATATATATATATATATATATATATATATATATATATATACTTGTGTGTGTGTCTCATTAACTAATTTAGATAAGTTCTGTCTACTTATTTTTAATAGGATCTTCCCCTAATTATGGTCAAGTTTCTTAGTATCCTTAAAGGAAGAACGAAAATTAACAGGTTGATGGATATTCCTTTTATTCCGAGTACTTTCAACATTAGTACAATGTCATTATCAGCGTTTGACAAAAATTGTTGCATTCTTTTTTTCTATGACAAAATTGCTGTGTTCACCTGAAAATTAAATTTTTACTTGTGAAGTGAAAACGCTAAGGTTATGTACCGTACGATTTTTAAATTTATATATATATATATATATATATATATATATATATATATATATATATATATGGAAAACCAACCGTCCCGGATCTTTCAAATCAGATATTTTCAGGAAGTTTACTAACAGAGAATACCTGATTAGTGGAAACCACGGAAAAAGAAAATTTATTGTTTTGTATTGAATTGAACAAAGTTTTAATTTTATGCAAATTGGATTCGTGCTTTTTCATTAATTTCACTACTTTTAGGCAAATATTGCTTTTGTCAAAAGCAGGAAAAGTGTGGTGTGGGGGTGTCTGTTGTATCTCTGTATGCGTGTGTGTTTGTGTATGAGTGTATGCATGCATTATGTAGCTTATAAAACGATATATATATATATATATATATATATATATATATATATATATATTATAAATTAATTGATTTAAAATATGTTTTTTCGCTACACAGTTCCAACCATGTTTCAAAAATATATATATATATATATATATATATATATGCACAAAGTATTTATTTTTCAGCATAACAACCTTCTTTAAATAACATTATACATTGACGATTCTCGATCAGAATGTCCCTAATGACTGTGTTGCGGATTTATCTATCAATTTTCCTAACTGAACTTGAACTGATTGATTGTAATTCCTTATATAATTACATGTTATATTTGAAGAGAGAATTCTTGCGATGCACACCTCAATTTTTACGAGACTGTTAAAGGAATCATTCTCTTAACCAATTTATTTTTCATTTTATTTTTTATATTTTATTTCATTTCACATGGAACCCCACTTAATAAAATAATTGGTTAAATTAGTTGCGCACGATATTTCTGGAACACGAGACAAAAGACAATTGACAATTTGCTGTTTATATCACCCAATATAATCATCACATGATCTTAGAGTTGGTAATATTGAGATGACGCGTAGAATTTAGAAGCTGTGATTTCATGGATAGGATTTATTAGACAAATGCCCCACAGCATTCACTCACCTTAATTGTACGATGACACAACTCATAGTTGAAAATAATTACAAATCTGATTCAAATAATTATATTTACTTATGTCTGTATATTGTCTTCAACTTTAGTTTTTCAGTCCTTCTCAATAAATAACTGTATGTCTTTATGCAATGTACAATCTGAGACAAATAATCCTGCCTGCTTATTATTATAAAACGTTTCAGTAATATACATCTCTCAATAAAAATGGCAACATTAATATGCAGAAATAAGTTGGTTCATTGTTGCGCCATACTCGAAATAATATATAATATTAATGGATCTGAAGTGATATTTAACAAAAGACAATTGTCAAAACCCGATATGACAAGACATGTTAATTACGATTTATGTTATAATTGTTTATATATCATTAGAGATGAATGCTGCACTGTGAATTCATTATCTAAATTAAAACTCGTGACACACATAAATATATATATAGATATATTAGTGAATATATATATAATATCCAACGTGCTATCGACGCTATGTATATTATATATATTCACTAATATATAATTATAGCTCTGTCTCATAACATTGAGTAATGTATTTATAACACCTGTTGAAGAAATATATTTATACGTACGTAAAATTTTTAGTGAGTGTATTCATATTTTTATCCTACACATGCCTATATATATATATATATATATATATATATATATTATTGTGCGATGGATAAATTTTCGTTTAAATTACTTCGTTTTTGGATGAAATTAATATATATATATATATATATATATATATATATATAGCGTGTGTGTGTGTGTGCGATGAATAAATTATTATTTAAATTACCCTGCTTTGAATGAAGTGATATATATATATATATATATATATATATATATATATATATATATATATATATATATATATATATATATATAAAAGTTTATCGTCAGGCCGCCGATTGCGTCATCAGGCCTGACGGTGGCATCCAGCATGAAACAGCCTGTCGCCTCTGAGTGTTGACTTCAATGTTGACTTTTTATATTTATATTTACATACGCTCTATCTCTGATATTGAGCATTTTATCCCATAAATATAGCACACCTTAAAACTATATTTCTTCATATATATATATATATATATATATATATATATATATATATATGAATGAATGAATGATATAAAGCCATGTATTTAGATCACTTAAACCGTTCCCTAAGTGAATGGCAAGGATAGCTTTCTAAATGATGCAATCAGTAGAGTTCGATTATATTACACTAACAAGACTATATAACCAATTACGGCACTACGGTAGGTGCGGATGTTTTCTTCTTTTACACTGAGTTTTTTCACCAAACCTGATATTGTGTTTCTTGAAAGAATTAAGTGTCAGCACGTCATTTCCATTTTCCAACATATTTTTGTATTCTTGTTGATTTTGTAATGTAAGTCGTATCATGTTTTATTTTTCTGCAATTTCCAGTGATTTCAGCCTTTCTACAAATTTCTTTGGGACTGTTCCAAGTGTTCCACTAATACTTGGCACAACTGTTAGCTTCATGTCTCTCAATTTTTCTGTTTTCTACCAAGGATTTTTATTTTTCCAACTAGCAGATCTTTTGGGCTTTGTTTCTCACAATTAGATCCAGTCTCCTACACTGGATTTAAGCGATCCATTTGAATTTACATGTTTCACAAGATTATATTTACGATTTACAGTTTTGCTTTTGGTTTACACAGTCAAACCCGACTTGGTTGAAGAATCCAAAGTAAACCACTATTTAGACGCAGTCATATCTGTTGATGGTTTCATCTCAATCTCCATATAGTCACCATTAATATTTTGCTCTTCCTATCTTTCTGTTTTTACAATTCTGTTCATCTTGGACTAAGAGCCACTCAAAGTAGAGTATTACTGAACAATGTTATATGAATGTAAGAAGTGGAGGTAAGAGCTGTAGCTTATGAGTTTATGGAGAGAAGATAACGGCTAAACCTAGACTTGAACAGGTTAAGATTGTAATCAGGAAAAAAATCCGGTTGGGTGTCAACAAAGTGGTCGGACTTCTCCTGAAATTATCTTGCTGCCCTTGTTTTTTATATGTTTGATTTTTCATTCCTGAACTGTCCTCTGCGCAATCATGTTGTTTTCATATTATCTGCATTTTCGTTCTTATCTGGAATTATTGGTATAGTTGTCCACGGTGGAGTAATGGATAGCGGTTCGGATTGCGGAATCGGAGAGCCGAGTTCGAAAATCCAGTCGGATCCATTACATTCATTACGTACTAATACCCTTGGGAAAGGTATGAATCCTCTTCTTCTCTCCCCAACTATGGACAGGACAGACCGGGTTCTATCGCAGAAAGAAATGGCAACCTACTGTGGAAAAAATCTTCCTCGTCAGTCATGTATCGAAAGATACATGATCGCCTAAGCGTGTATCACGCATGGCACATAATTGACTGTCTGTTTTCTTCCAATATTTGAGTTCTGTTTCTGAAGTTATCTGAACGAACATTTGTTCACATGTTAGTTATACTGACCCCTTTTTGTTTATGATAATTATTTTTTATTACTTTGCTTTGTGTTGTTCTCAAGTCATTTGATAGCAGAGTTTGCATAATCCTGACGAAATATTTTTCTTCGTTTTTTGTTCACGTGAAGTCGAGCAACGCCATTTGCATCAAACAAGGCTTTAAAGCAATGTTTTTCAACCTTCAGCGGCACACTTAAATTTTTAAAAAAGGCTTAAAATGAGTATAATATTGGTGATTTATTTATTAACACAGAACAAACAATTTATTATAATTTATAATAAAACGATAAGAATTAAAATACTTAAAATCCTTCTTCTTTTTTTTTTTTTTTTTGTTAATCGGTATCTGATATGTCCCAGAAAGGGATAGATTAGTCGGAGGTAAGAAGTATAGATCAATGGCGTAGTCCAATGGGCGTCGTTATAGACTTAGCTCTCAGACTAAGGCTCTTGATTCTCCTACACGTCCGTCGGTATTTATGACGGACACCAGCCAATCATATTCCAGTGAGTGGGAACACAGGTGTACGCATATTCCATTATATCAGTATCATCGCATGCGCGACAGTTTCAAATCCACTAAAACACAAAGTGTTACAGGGGGTGGAAGAATTATAAACGAATAATGAGCAGGAAGAAGAAAAAGTAACCAGGAGGACATTGCACTGAATTTTTTGCTGATTAAAGTTGGCTGGAAAGCATAGAGCAGGAAGTGAGTTCTACAAGCAAGAAGTGCGAGAAAATAAACTGTTATCATAGAGGTTACGGCTACATCTAGCTAGCTCAATAATAATTTGATGAGATCTCTTCACCAGTCTAGTACTGCGCTTAAATTCATAAAGTCTAACGAAGAACTCATTCGATCAATTACCATGAAAATATTTATAGAAAAGACACAGGAAGGCAACCTTACGTGGCGGGGGGGGTCTGTTTATTCTAATTTAATATTTAATGAGATTTCTGAGCTTGACGTTATTCTTGGACTCTTAAATCTTCTAGCCGTCATCGATTTTTTCTTTTAATATTGTTTATTACAGAAAAAGCCTGATTTTTATATTATTTTATATACAGGTTACCATAAAGTCTCTTTACAATTTAATAAAAAATATATTACAATTGGGCAATTGATGTGGTACCACAACTAGATGACCTCCAAGCAACCATTATTTTCCAGCAAGATGGGGTACCATCAACACATTGGGGACTGCATGATCCCTGACCACCTCGTTTACCAGATATCACACCCCTGAACTTCTTTTTTAGGGGCTTATGTTAAAGACGTCTTGGATCGAACAAAAATACAGAACATCACTGATCTAACGCAAAAAATCACTGATGCCATTGCCACCATTGATGAGGCTATGCTACAGTGAACATGGAAAGAAATACCGGCTTTATGTGCTTCGTGCAAACTAATGGTGCCTATATAGAGGGGAATTAAATTAGTTAAAAACGTCAATATCTTCTTCTAATTTTGTATCAATTTCCATATATTTATCTATTTTGGTCACCCTGTATTATATATACGTTTATTTATTATAGCAATGATATGTTCGTAGAATCAAGTTAAAGTGATTTTAATCTTGATAGTTACACATATTGTAATTTAATTAATGACCATGAAATTTTTTTTCAGTCTTTACGGAACGATCCTCCTACGGCACACCAGTTTGCCGCGGCACACCAGTTTGCCGCGGCACACCAGTTTGCCGCGGCACACCGGTTGAAAATCACTGCTTTAAAGTATTGAGATGGCTCTTTCATTCATTTTTAGTTCTGTTATCGGTTTTTGGAAGATCATGCACTATTTCCCAATAGATACTGCTAGATACTTATTCTTTGCATTATATTTTAAGGTTGTGTCTAACTTTTTAAGTTTTCTGATTTATTCCTTTTTAATCTTTTTCCTTTATTTCTTTTCTCATTTATAAATCTACTCTTCGTCTATGCATTAAATATTGTTGCCTTATCTGATCCGGTGTTCTGGTTATATATCTCGAGACTTTCGATAAAATTCAAAGAACAATCTGTAATATTATCAATCCTGGACTGGCATCTCAACTTCAGTCACTTTCCCATCGCCTTGACGTGGCTTCCCTCTGTCTTTTCTATAAACATTTTCATGGCAGTTGTAATAATGACTTCTTCTTTCTACAAAGATGTAATCACTGTAAATATTCACTGAGATTTCATTTTAAATGTGCTATTTTTATCCCCCCCCATCGAGACATATGGGAACTAGTTAAGACTTTAAAGAGACTTGAGGTATTATGGTGACTGTAGTAAGAATGGTAAACCAGAATGCATTGATTTGGTATAAGGAATACTGTGGTATGTTTGGATTAGTAATTGTGGCTAAAGTTAAGATAAGACAAATTGAAGACTAGCCTTCCTCCACTCACTTTTGGCCTTGTTCCACATTCTTGTAAATATTGCTCTCCCCCTTAGTACCTCGACTGCATGAGGGTACTACTCGATTGGCAGTTACGTCTCATTCGTTTTACTTTTGAACGACTTAGATGTAACCGTAAATTCTATTCTAATAGTTTTTTTCTCGCACCATTCCTCTGTGGAATTCTATTTCATTTTCTTGCTCGCCTGCCACCTACAATCTTCAGAAATTTAAATATAATGTCAATCGCCATTCATCTTCCTGAACCCTGTTCTTTTATTGTCTTTTCTATTCAATAACGTATTCCCATTCTTTCACACCCAGTAACCCTTTGCGTCTTAGAGGAATTAACGCCTTGCTTGGGATGAAATGGTTAAATAAAATGTATCCTAGATCTTTTCCGTTCCGAATTCGGATTATTTTTAAGTCGTGTAGTTCTTTTTTTTTTTTTTTTATTGTCGCTCCGAAAGGCTGGAAACCAATTCAGTTGCCAAGGGTAAACAGCAAAATATCTTCTCTTCTAATGCTTCCCCCACTTTTTTTACGCTTGTTCAGACAACATTTATTCTTACGATGTATTGACATTTTTATCTTAAACTTTCTCACCTGTCGTCATTTCAAATTGGGCCTAATTAAGTTTTAAATTCACTTTTTGGGCTTTCGATAAATGATTACTTATTCTTCTCATTCTTCTATCTGATGGAGGAAAACACATTCTAATTCTATTAGGTGCTATGCATATCGCAGAGGGCGTTATAAATATGAAGAAGAATAATAACAATAGCAATAATAATAATAATAATAGCAAATAACTAATGGTATAATGGTACAAACCATCTCAGAGAATAAAATATAGAATTAGCAGAAATCCAAAGTGATCCCGCAATCCTGGCTAGATTACTATATTTTTCAGTGGATAAAAGCATCGGTTGAAGTAAACTAGTTACTTGACCCAAAGAGTTGTGAGTTCAATACCTCGCCACAGCAGAGGTGAACAAAAAAACTTGGAGAGTTGAATTACTAAGGGGAATTAATTGTAACTGAGATATACAGAAAAGGTATGGCACGTTGAACTGGAACAATCTACCCTCGTGGACAAAATAAAGGGTTTGGTTTGAAATTCAAACGTATATCACCTGAAGAAGGCCGGAGGGTACAACAGCTGAAACGTCGTGACTATGACAATAACGATGAGGATAACAGTCCGAACAATGCAAATAGTGTAAATAGTCACAACAGCTCATCTCAGAAATATAGACAGAGAAAAAACAAACAGGAAAACAATTCAAACAAACAAGATGGCAAAAGCAAAAGAAAGTAGAATATGTGTAGGATAGTTATTTCGGTATATATTGTCTTGTTTTCATCGACAAGGAACAAGGATTTGGGAAGTCGGTTATTTAGAGCCTAATTACATTTGCCTTTCTATTGAAATGCATAAAGTCATTTCAGCAAAAAATATTTCTGTTTTCCTATTAAATCAAGCGCAGCAGGAATAAAATATTGTAATGATTTTAATTATTTGGTATTTTTTTTTTACAGCTTATCAACCTTTTTAAGGTTATTTAAAGTCGAGATATATTTCGGGATTGTAAAAATGCTTTTTTAGATAATAATGATTTTCCAATCTTTAAAACCTAGCTGTTTGTATTGACTGATTTTTTTTTACAGTTTATTAACCTTTTTCATGTTATTTGAAACCAGGATTTAAGAAGGTTTATGAGATAATGATTTATTGATATACGTCCTACTATCTAAACCATAACTAGGAGTGAATAAGGTGGATTCATACCTTTTCCAGGTACATAAGTGAATATAATGAACCAGACTAGAATTCGAAATCGATCGCCCAATCTCTCATTCCGAACCGTTATATATATATATATATATATATATATATATATATATATATATATATATATATATTTATATATACATTTATATATTATATATATTATATATATTTATTGATGTTATATTATATTTATAATATTTATTATATTGTTATTATTATTTAATAATTATTGTTATAATTATAATTATATATATATAAAAATTATATTATTTATAATTATATATATATAAAATTATATAAATATAATTGTTGTAGAGTAGTTTCACAGTGGAGGATTGTATTTCACTAAGTCGGTCCTAAAATAGGTTCGACGTACAAAATGTTAGGAACTTGATATAATAGGTAATGACGTAGCAATAGTTGTGGTGGTTGATATTTTAATATCCGACTAACGGTTGTCCGACATCGACAGACTGACCAATTCACTGAGCCCGACTTAGCGACTGCTACTCCTCCTACTTATAATAGGTGGGAGAGTCTATTAACTATAGAATAGGTGTGTTCCACTATAACAATAATATAAATATATATATTTTGATAATTTAAACTGTCGATTTGAAAAGTCGATATTATAACGGAAGGGAAATTAACCGTGTCAAGTATTCACCCTTAGACAGGGAAATGACAATGAAAGACCTAATAAGGCACTAAGTCGATTGTAGCCAAATGCTGAATATTCATCATATCTAAATCTGACAGTTGTTTCTGCTATTCTTAGCATTTCAACCGAGAATATCATTTCTCCTACATAAGTCTCGACTTATGCATAGAAATACATAAACACACACGCACAAACATACACATTTCGACTCATTCTTCAGCCCTTTTCAAGGTGTTCCTTATTAGTATATGTTTTTTCATGTATTTTACGCTGCGCTGTACAAAAGTCGAAATAATTCCATGTTGGAATGCCTTGAAAAAGGGATAAATGATTAGCCGAAAGCGCTTGCGGCAATAATCACTACGTACTTAATACTAACTTGCTTGTTAATCAAATATTGATGATCGACATTTAGGATTGCCATATTGTTAGTGAACTGATATACATTTGAATGCCTTCCTTTAATAAATTCTGAATTGACTTTCTTCTCCTTAGTAACCGAAGGTAACTCAGTTTATTTTCTAAGGAGTAGTAAGTAGTTAAGTTCAAAATTTTATTATGTACTAGAAGCATTATTTTGCGCATGACAAACTATGCCAACCGGCAAAGAAATTACCGTTTCTCAACAGCGTGATCATGAAAAAGATTAAGGATTTTTTCTGCTAATTCAGTCAGTCACTGTGGAGTAATGGATAGCGGCTCGGATTGACGAATCGGAGAGCCGAGTTCGAGTTCGAATTTCCTTACAGTCACTTACGTGCTATTACCCTTGGGAAAGGTATGAATCTTCTTCTTCTTATGGGTAAATAGCAGGACAAACCGGGTTCTATAGACTTGGATCGCAACTGGTTTACCGCAGAAAGAAATAGCAACCTACTGCCGGAAAAAAAACTGCCTAGTAAGTCATGTATCGAAAGATACATGATCGCCTAAACGTGTATCATGCATAGAACATAAGTGACTCTGTTAATTCACGCCAAAATATTAATTCACCCCAAAATAAAAAGAATTTATATTTACTAAAATTCACAGCAGTTTCTTCCAGAGCGACGCCCTTCCATTGCACTCTAGTTTTGCAATCGTCCAAAATGTGGGCGACTCGGCTGCGCTATTTATAAGTGTGGGATCTACGATCGCGCTCAACCATGCCCCAAACAGAGATTTTTTTATGTTTTTTAAATTGTAAAAAAAATCTTGTAAGTAGCTCAAATATCATCCGTACTTAGGAAATTTACTTAATTTTTGGCAATTTTCATTCTGATGGTTGGAGTTGTTGCAAAATTTTGATATCAAATTTATAATTTCTTGGGGTGAATTAATATTTTGCAAAAAATAACTTTACCTCATTTGGGGTGAATTAACAGAAAAGATCCCAGATGTATAAAAATCAATGCCAAATCGTTAACATTAAGAAATGAAAATGCAATTCTGTGTCAACGCAAATGAGCGTGATGAAGAAAACGAGGAGTAAAAGATAGGATTTCAAGGAAATAAAATTCTTCATCGCAGGCAAACAAAAGGGAAAATGGTCAGAAATTGATCGAAATGAAGAAAATGAAAATATAATCTTTAAAAACTAAACGGAATAGAAAAATATTGAATTGAGTTGAATTGAGGCCAGGAAATATAGGGTGGAGATGAGATATTTTCTATTTGATTTAATGTTTCTCTTAGGCATACACCCTGGTCCGAAGCGTCGTCGAGCCAACACCCATATTAGCGGGTGAAGTGGGTGAGTGACACGGTAATTGCGTGGACTTGAATTGATCATTATGTTCACACACAAAAGCTTGGGAAAAACGCTTAACTCTCTCTCCCCTCTTCTCTCTCTCTCTCTCTCTCTCTCTCTATATATATATATATATATATATATATATGTGTGTGTGTGTGTGTGTGTATGTATATCAAGTATATTTAAGTAGCAAAAATTCAATCAAACAGGTTCTATTAAAATCGACTGGCAAAATCGGTCCTTTCAATTTTTATTACGTATTAGATTTTGAGTATTTAAGTATTTTGTAGAACCGCATCAAAATTTATGATGAGACTTCCCTAAATGAATAATAGTTTTGTTCGAGTACTTTCCAGCATATCGATTGATTGATTGATTTGTTTGTTTAACGGCATAACAATTCCTTATGGGTCATTTAATGTCGAAATTTAATAAATATATAAATAAAAATATAAAATATATTATTCTGCTTTCACAAATGAATACATGATAGATGTTACTCAGCTTCTGTGCGGACATCATTACAAAAGGCGATGATGTGTTTTTTTGTGTTGTAGTTTTGTTGAAGTCACATTTCTGAATACAGTTTGATTTAAGAAATTTTCAGATATTATATGGCTTGATGTCATGAAATTTCTTTCATGTCTGTTGTTTGGTAGTATTTGAAACTGGTGAAGTTGCGACAATTTGTTAGTATGCGCGTATTATTGTAAATATATATTGTTAAATTTTTATGTAAAAATGTATTGCTCGTATTTTGATTATAATAATGTCCTTTTATACTTTCATTGTGTTTTGTTTTTGATTTGGGGTTCACTATTTGTCGATAACTGGGACCCTAACAAGTGCTACCACGCCGTGTTAAGGTGAACCTGGGAACAGTAGCAATTAAGAGGTGGTTCCACGCTCCTCGAAAACCTTCAATCTCTCGATCAGAAGTCCTTAGGTCAGATATAGTTTATCGTCATACCCAAAACAGGAACATTATTGTTAGCGTGATAGACAATAGGAATAATAGGTAGTCAGATAAAATCTTCAAATCTTCTTGTGTTGTAATAACACTTATACCAGTGCATCTTCTTGGTTTGAGCATTTGGCAAGAATGCCGCAATAAAGTTTAGGATGGCAAAACAGTCCAGTGCAAACGCCACTGAGACGCAAATGTGCTCCTTTTGTTCAACTATAGCATTTTGGGAGGGGTCAGATTATGTATATTAAGAAGCTGGATGGTCATTTCGGAGAATTGCTGCCATTGTTAACGTGGTGAATGGATGTTGATAATAATGGTCAAATCAAAATCAGAGCGAAAGTAATCCCCTAAAATTAAACACGGAACGTTGGAAATCGTTTACTTGCAGTAGGACTATGAGAACGTTCGTTTCAATCGTCTATTTAAACACGGACATCCACAAAAAATAAGGTTTTCAAATTTGACACTTTTTACCATGAATCAAGGAAAAGCTATATATTTATATGTGAGGCTTAAATCTCCTAATGCCATATTTTGGTAATATTAAAAATTTCTTTGTAGTTTATTCTTTCCTGTGTGCATCATTATTTCACTCCAGAATCTCTCTTTTACAAGCCTTAATAAATTTCTGAAACGGGAAAAATGGATTCCACATAATCTTTAGTCAAAGTGTATAGTTTAATATTTAAGAATGTTCACTCTTCGCTCGACTTAAAACATATAATTTTTTATAAGACTCCGGTAACAAAAAAATTGCTTTATTGCAAGACACCCAAAATAAAAAAATAAAAAAAACCATCTCACGGTGCAGCAAAGTTTTCAGAACAGGCCAGTCACTAAGATTGAAGGAACTTTTCCTTCCTGAAAATCATTTGCTTCCACCCTCCATAAAAATAATTTTAATTCATTTCAATGTGAAAATTCTTTACTCGAGGCCCACTAATTTAAAGGCTACCCACCACCACCACATTCAAAATGGCGACAAGCCTGCTTCAAAATAAATCTAAATGGTATGCATTACAAGGAATAAGTTATAACTCTCTTTAGTGAAATGTAAATAGAATTCTTTATTGTGAATTCTTCAACTGGATAAAGCGCCGCGACGCAAAATTTGGCTGAATAACGATTTACAAGAGAAAATACTTTTGTCAGAGCAAGGGAGTCGACCATGCAATATGACGACACATCCATCGTCGCGTTGACAGTTCAACACACCAACCAATCAAGGAGCTGGAATCAGACGATGTTTTATGCGAGGGGTATTGTAGAGATCGGTTTTAGTATGGTTTGGTTAGGTTTGTTTTATGGCATATCAACCTCAATCGGTTATTTAATACCGACAATTTTTATTACTGGGAATATTTTTTTTTTCAAAAATATATTCCTGGTAATATTTGTTCTTCAAAAATGTATCTCTGGTCTGGTAATTTTTTTTCAAAAATGTATTGCTCTAAATAATGTATTGTTTTACAAAGTATTTTTGGTATTAAAACCTATTTTTACAACTTTCATAGTTGTAAAAATCCTAGTTTTTTGGGGGGTTAACTATTTACCCATAGCTGGAAGCCAAACAGGGTGGGCCTAAGAACACCAGCAATTAAGAGGTGATTACACGCCTTGCTGTTGGACGTAGTTTATCGTCTTACCCAGGACATGGATGTAGTTTATAGTGATACCCAGGACGGGTAGAAATCCGGTCACGTTTTAATTCTCACATATTTCACTTCATGATCACCTCTTCCAACAATTTCAAATAAAAATATTCTTCAAATGATTCATCCAGTCAAAATTGGAATTTTTTAATTTCAGTTAAAGAATACGGAATTTAGCTAAAAGGTCACAGATCGAAAACAAAATAATACATCAATGGCTGAATAATGATGCCACAAGCATTTTATGAAATATTATTTTCAAAAAATTAATACAAAGGTTTGTCTCAACACAAATATCTATATTTTACTGTTATTGTCATTATTCTTCGTTTGTTTACTGTTATTAGTCTCGTTTCTAATTATATAAATTAGGGATCAGCAACCCACCGGGCCACATCAGGTCCGTGAAGGATTTTTATCCATTCCGCCAATTTAACACCTGGACACTAATTATCTAATTAGTATGGAGTACAGATATAGTTCTTCACTTTAACCTTTCGACCCTTGGAAAAGTTACTTCCTATCCTCCTCAGAGTTTACATTGTATTCGATAATGTCTATTTATTTTTTTATGATATTAAGTATTATTAAAATTATGACAAAATTGGTTGAAAAATAAAACCAAATGGTAACCTTGATCTAACGACATCGTTAGATATCGCGTTTTTATCACATTTTATTTCCAATTATCATATTAGTTCATCATTTTACTGTATTTATATTTACATCTGTTCTCATTATTTAAATAATATAACTTCGATGTTTCTTATTTAAACCTCCAAACCAAAGCAGCTTTCTGAGCGAAGCGGTCTGAGGTTGAAACAATTTATTTGATACCAACGCCCTCCCCTCACATACTTACATAGTTATCTGGTCCGCTTTCTCCAAAAGATCGCCTATTCTTGAGATAAATGAATAATATAAAATTACTGCTCAGAAACTAGCCAATAGTTTCCCACAAAACCTTCATATAACGGTGACAGTTCTGGTTTGGAAGCTTAGATATTACCTTACTACCATCACCCCAGCAATACCTCACGATATAAGTCTTGATGTTTGTTTATTCTAGATAAGTCGATTGGTGATAGGTTTTCGAGATCCTAATATATTCATTGTGTATCCATTTACAAAATAATATGTAATATAATTCCTCTAACATCAAATTATTATTATTATTATTATTATTATTATTATTATTATTATTATTATTATTATTCTCAGAAGTAGTAAGAGCAGTAATCTTCTTTGAATTGTCACCGAATAAACTTTATATTAAATGGTTAAATTTGGTTATTATAATATTTTTTCCGTTGCATACCAATGGATTTGATACAACTAGGGGTCGCAACTCCCACTTGCGGTTAATTTTTTTTTTTTAAGGGAATCACTGATGAACCGTAATTTATCGTTATAGAAATCATTGTGATGGCAACAACAATGATGAGGATACTATTTAAGAAGACTCTATGAATAAAGATACTTCATTAGAGAAATTCATATAAAAACATAAAAGCCAGAAGAATAAATCACCAGTCGAAATATTTTAATTATTTCTTTATTTAATGTATTTTAAATGACGAACACAAAAATTTTTATGGAAGTATTTCTCTCAGATGATAATATTATGTCAATAAGCATACACTTCTTGAATTTCTTGTCTTTTATGATAATATCAGGTTTGTTGGCATTTATTTTCCTCTCAGTTTGAATTGGCATGTCCCCAAGGATAGTTACATCGTTATTTTGGGTAACTATGGATGGTGCCATTACCATCTCTCAGTAGTTTCGATTTTGTGCTTCTTGCATGTTTTCCAGCCTATTATTATTATTATTATTATTATTATTATTATTATTATGATTACCACATTTCAGCTAGGCTATTTCCAAGACTTCCTAGGTAGCAGAAAAACGTTAATGAAAACAAGAAAGAAAGAATAATTAAATATATTGAATATTAATAAATATATAAACTGGTCTCAGGTATGTCCCCGAGGCACAAGGGAGTAATGGATAGCGGCTAGTATTGAGGAATCGGAGTTCTAATTCCAGTCGAATCCATTACGTCCACTTACGTGCTAATACCCTTGGGAAAGGGTATGAATCCTCTTCTTCTCTCCCCAGCTATGGGTAAATAGCAGGACAGATCGGGTTCTGTAGCCTTGGATGGCAACTGGTCTACCACAGAAAGCAATGGCAACTGGTCTACCACAGAAAGAAAGGCAACCTACCGTGGGAAAAATCTGCCTCGTCAGTTATGTATCGAAAGATACATGATCACCTTAGCGTGTATCACGCATGTCACATAACTGACTGACTCAAGGTATGAGAATCGTTATCATGTTTTATTAAAACCGTATCGATTGATTTATTAGCAATTTCTAAAAATAATTTTCATTTTCTATTTGTTGTATTTTATAAACGTGGATCCTTTCCGACTGAAGAATTCCCCACAAAAGAAAAACAAACCGAAAACAAATATTATTCCTCAGAAGCATCGAAGAAACAAAAAAAATTCACAAAGCCGTAAAATCGATATTTGTTTTAGACCTTGACTTTACTTGTTCCGTCTTTTTTTTTATTCTGATTTTTTGCTTCTTTTTGTTAATTTCGAGTTAATTAATTAATTTTTAAAAATGTTCGTTTCAGTTTACGATTCCGATCCCTTTGAATTGTTCCAGTGATCCCTTGATTATGTTTCTCGTCCGAATAGGAATAAGAGAAAAATCCGACTGAACGCTAAAATTCATGTGGACGGCCATTTTGGAACCTCGGATGCTGGTAGCAAATTCTTATGCGACAAATGAAAAAAAAAAAAAAAAGTAAATAAACAATCTTTTGCAACTTCTTTACAATTTTGAGCTTTTGTCTACTTAGGTAGAGTATTTGAGAATCGAAGCATTGATCTAAATCATTGAGTTACGGTAGGTATCATTCAGTTACGGTAGACATCTACACCCATCTTAGCATAGTCCAGTACAAGGCCATCACAGTGGCGCACCCAGTGAGCATCGAACGCACTTCTATTTTATATATATACTTTATACACGCTCTCTCTCGCTCTCGCTCTCTCTCTCTCACACACACACACACACATCTATACATGGTATATGCACTTATATATACTTTATACACGTTCACACACGCACTTGATAGGGTCGTAGGGGCAACATGTATACTGCAGCCATAGTAGAAGTGGTGTTTCTTGGGCAAGATAGCCTGACGAAACCCAAACCTCTCCAGGACGGTTTTGAATTCAGAGTTTTTCTTCTCCTACACTGGTTGCCATCCAAGGTTATAGAATCCAGTCTGTTCTGTTTTTTTTTTTTTTTCTCATAGCTGGAGGATAGAGAAGAAGTGGATTCATACCTTTACCAACGGTATTAACACGTAAGTGAATTAATAAGTGCGACTGAAATTCGAACTCGGCTCTCCGATACTCCACTGTTTCATTATATATATATATATATATATATATATATATATATATTATTATTATTATTATTATTATTGTCGCATAGTAATTTTCTGTGTTAAAATAACAAAATATCAGCTTTGACGGTGGATATATTTGTTTCATGTCTGTATAACCACTCTGAGGATAGATCATGTGAGCTGAAAGCTTAGGACCAATTTAATAAAAAAAAGATCCAAATCTTGGACAATTTTTGTCTTTCTTTTCACAAGAAATTAAAGCAAACATTCGAATATTAGAACGGCTCATGAACAGACATAATAGACGTTCATTGTCTGTTATATTTAATAATACATGTTTACATATATATATATATATATATATATATATATATATATATATATATATATATATATGTGTGTGTGTGTCAGTTTGACATTTTGGTCTACATTTTGAAATAAAAAGTAAATTTCCTCTTAACACTGATTCAGTGAAATCGTTCACAATCCGGAAAATCTAATTGTCAGTTCACAATGAGCAAATCGTCTTTAAGCAGAAAGAATTTAAGTTATTTACTCCGGAGCGAAACTTTTACACACACAAACACACACACACACACACACACACACACACACACATATATATATATATATATATATATATATGTATACTAGCAGTAGAGCAAGTATCGACCATCATAAAGACTGAAAAATAAAATTGACAAAGATTATTGTTTAAGGTTGACGGACACGCATGTCTTAATTAGTTTTTTTTTTTTTTTTTTTTACGAATTGGTCAAACCCAAACTCAAACAAAAACATTGCTTTCAATCGTCATGAGTCTACCGATTGAATAGAATTTTATTATAAACAATTGTCTTGTAAATAGAATTTGTAAAGCATTCTGAATGTAAAACAAAGAAAAAAAGTGTTCAAAACAATAAGAAACACTACCTGCCAAAAAAAAGTGAAGTTTTGTTGAAATCGGTTGAAAAATGCAGGAAATCCGATCCCATATATAATCGAACACAGACACACACACACACAAACAACCTGGGTTTTATAATAAGTATAACTCGATATGATTTGTCCCTCTTTCATTCTCGTGATACCTCTTAATCGTGTTTTCAAATTGATTTAGTGCAAAAACAATTGTGTTTTTCCAATTTTTGGCGCTGTCAGAACCACCGCAAGGTAATTTTACGTAGTCCTGTGAAGTTTTGTTGAAATCGGTTGAAAAATGTAGGAAATCCGATCCAATATATAAACGTACACACACACACACACACACACACACACACACACACACACACACACACACACACACACACATACACACAAAATCTGCGTTTTATAATAAGTAAGATATATATATGTGTGTGCGTGTGTACACAGGGTGCGATTAATAAGTTGTGGTCTAAATTACCCAAAACTGAAAATAACATTGACAGATATATTTACCAAAATTACATAAAAAATATCTTGAAATACTAAAGAGTAAATTTATTCAATAAAATCGCCATTTGCTT
>CAHIKZ030003993.1:112500-115000 GCA_903632075.3 Acanthosepion pharaonis
GATTATCGTAAAGCATTGATAGTGTACCACATTCCTGGATCTTAAAGTCTTTAAGTATGTACAAGGTATCACCTGTTATCATCAATTTCATCAAACAATGTATGTCGATATGGAAAACTACACTTTACCTCAATCATAAAAAAAATGGAACCTATAAGTCTGACGAAATAAACATCAATAGAGGAATATTTCAAGGTGACTCTTTGTCTCCTTTTATTATTTTGCATATCACTTATAGCATTAACCAGCCAACTTAACAAGACAGAATGCGGTTACAAAATAGCTCAAAAGAAAATAAACCATCTATTTTACATGGATGACTTAAAATTGTATGCTAGGAATGACAATGAGCTGGAAGGTCTTCTGCAAACTGTAAAATGCTTCAGTGAAGACATTGGAATGAAATTCAATTTGATAAATGTGCTAAAGCTACAGTTTTACGAGGATCGCTACAACAAACTTCCTCTATTAGTTTAGACCCTGCTGTAAAATAAAAGATTTAGAACAAGGAGAAGCTTATAAGTACCTAGGTGTAAATGAGAGTGAAGGAATTCACCATAAGAAAATGAAAGAAATAGTGCGTAAAGAGTACTATAGAAGGGTACGACTGGTATTAAAACTGAATTGAATTCTCAGAACAGAATTATGGCCATTAATAACCTTGCCATCCCAGTGGTCCAATATAGTTTCAACATCTTGAACTGGACTCTAAATGACATCAGACAAATGGATTCTAAAACAAGAAAGCTTCTTTCTAATATAAGATGCATCATCCAAAGGCTGATGTAGACCGTCTATACATACCCCGTAAAGAAGGTGGAAGAGGTCTTATTCAGCTAGAATTGTCATACTAGACAACAACTATTGGCTTACTAACTTACATGGAAACAACAAATGACTGGATGATAAAATTAGTGAAACAACATGAAAACAGAAAGAAAAAATATTCAATAATAAAAGAAGGCAGTAAATACAAACAACATTTACATTTAGTAGATTCTGTAGTAAATCAAAACAGAAGCCAAGAACCAACTATTGCAGCAAAAGATATGAAAAAGAAAGCCAAGGATAAAGCCCTTGAACAGATGAAACAACGCTGGCAAGACAAACCTCTGCATGGCCAATATCCAGAACGTGCAAATAAACCCAATGTTGATAAAGTTAATACTCATCGATGGTTACGAGCATCTGGATTAAAGTCTGAAACTGAAGGTTTTATTCTTGCAGCGCAAGACCAGAGTCTTTTCACTAGGAATTTTCAGGCAAATATCATACATAATAATGTGGATCCAAAATGCAGGTTCTGTGACAAATACCAAGAAACAATAGACCATCTAATCTCAGGATGTTCTATACTTGCCCCAAATGAATATAAAAATCGTCACGATAGAGTGGGGCAATACTTACACTGGACAATGTGCAAACACTTTGGAAAATGTGTAAGCAAACACTGGTATGAACATCGGCCAGCGCCGGTTACAGAAATAGAAGATGTCACCATTCTATGGGATTATACCATCCACACAGACAGAAAAATTGAAGCAAATAGGCCGGACATTATTGTCAAAAACCAGAAAGAAAAAACTCATTTACTAATTGATATGGCTTGTCCAGCGGATTGTAACATAGCAACCAAGGAATTTGAAAAACTATCAAAATACAAAGACCTGGAAATTGAAATAGAAAAATGTGGAAATTGAAAACAAGAATAATACCAGTGGTAATAGGTGCACTTTGGAATTAAAAAAAAAAAAAAAAAAAAAAAATGGAACAAAACAACACATTGAAAGAATCCCTGAAACCCCAGCTTAAGAGACATACAGAAAATTGTCTTATTAAGTACAGCACACACACTAAGGAGAACTTTGTCTATGTAACGCTAGCAACTTCATCGGAGAAAAAAAAAAAAAAAAAAAAATTAACATGAAATGTGGCCATAACAACACACCACGACCTGCCTTAGGTCTTTCCGCAGACTTGGTAGGTAGTGTGTCCATAGCAGAAATCGAATGATGATGATAATAATAATAATAATAATAATAATAATAATAATAACAGTGTGGACATGTCTGCCTGTAGATATGAAAATACCGTTTGATGAAAAAAAATAGCAAAAGAATTTGATAAACACTCCCAATAAAAAGATCTGGATGAATGAAAATTGCAAGAATGAGGTATCTAAAAAGGGCCATAAATTTAGTCGGAGGAGGTACGCATGAAATGATTACAAAGAATACTAAGAGACATATAAAGAACATCCTATGTATTTCTATCGTTATCTGAAATGGAAAAGATTATTTAATGAAACTAGATCAGATATTTAGAAAAGAAAACACTTTCAATCCAATATGTTAAATAAGTTCCGAAAAAAGAAGCTTTCATTTATTTTCGGTGTATTAAGAAAGAAAAAAAAGGAAATTATTGCATCAGAAAAGGAATAAAGAAAGAATTATAAAGATAAAAGGTACAGTTGTTTAATGGGAAAATGCAAAAGCGTGCA